>CAIGRB010079294.1:14586-41617 GCA_903798255.1 Fraxinus quadrangulata | reverse complement strand
ATTTTAATTTAAATCAAAATTAAAAATTAATTTTAATAACATATTTCATTAAATTCATAACTATTTTAACTTTTATCAAAATTTACTAAAAAATTGATTTTAATATCTACCAAACAAGGGTAGAATCACAATAAATTTGAATTTCGATAACATGCTAATTTTAAAAATTCTTCGACAATCGTACGTCAATCGAATCTACAAATTGCTTATGTCATCTTAAAGCTTATTTCGAGAACTATATTATGGGTATATCGAATAGTCCAAATAGATATAAAAAAATAGTTAAAAATAAGTTAAACGTGAGTTTTAAATAAAGACGTCTAACTCGCATTTTAAAAAAATCAATTATTTCATTAACATTTATTATTTTTGCGATACAAATTTCTCAACGTAATTTTCATCATTTTATTAGAAAATTTTATATAGAATATGATATCAAAAAATTTCGAAATTTTACATTCGAAAAAGTCATGTCTCATATAAATTTCGAATGTAGAATTATACGGGGTATGATTTTTTTAGACGTAAATTTTCGATTATTCTTTCCAAGTTTGATTGTGTCCCTCTAATTTTAAAGTTCTGCGTTCACCCTTGATGACTCAAGCAAGGTTCAGAGGCTATGCAAGGAGTATCCTAATGTTGAGTGCGGTGCTGGGACTTTCATGGCCAATCATTTTGACAGGCACTATTATTGTAAGTTTGGGCTTACCTATGTCTTCAATAAGGCCGGCGATTATTGAGAAATGGAGTTATCTAAGTGGGAATGCTATTTTACAACTTTTTTTAATACGAAACGTGGTTGAAATTAACAATTACTAACAACCCAAAGGAAGGGGAAAAATGAGTTTGAAAGATCAAATCTTCTATCTTTAACAATTCAGACATTAATTGAGATATGCTAATATCTGATAAGTGTATTTTTGTGTACTTATTTGGATCATATTATTAAAATTTTGTGTCATTTTAGTATTGAATTTTACGTAACTTAACTTAGATTTATTTTATTTTATTTTAGTTTTGGACGTTTCTAAGCAATTGTAAAAAAAAAAAACAAAGAAAGATCAATTGGCCAATGGATTGAAGTTTGGGGACTAATATGCATTTGAGTAAAATTTGAAGCACTAAAATTGAAGTAAATTGATATGGAGGACCAAGATAAAAAAAAGAATCAAGAAAATGGCTGAAAGGAATTCGTGAAATTTTTATAACTTGAAAGCCTTCCAGTTATTGGTGAAAATTCAATAATAAAAAATGGATTTACAAAATGAATAGAAAGTCCTTCAAATTATTATTTGAATAATAATTCTCAAGTAATAAATCGGGAAATAATTCAAAAACCCAAATTATTGAATTTGAGAATGTTTATGTTAAATTAATAATGAATTATCAAAAAGATAACTTCAAATCTGTAATATTTATTCTAAGTAGAATTTAAAAAAAAAAAAAGAAAAGAAATCTTGGAAAGTTGAAAGAGTAAGATTTAACAAACACAACGAGTGAAAAATTGAATTTCTATCATGCATGCATGTAAGAAATCTTGTATCAAATTCTTGGACCAGTTTGACAAAACATAATAATATTAATGTTTCTTAGCTGCTTGGTCTGACTTAGGGATGGCAGTGGGGCGGGTTCGGGGCGGCAAACATTAGTCGGGGCGGTAAAACATTCGCAAAACAAAAGATGAACATGCAAAATGATGAGAAATATCTAACAAATCATGCTGCTTCTAAGATGTCCAAAGAAGAATCATTTGATGGTTCTTATATGTGAAAGTTTGTAGCAATGATGAAGATAAATATAAAATTGCACTACAGATTTCTTTTTATTTTTTTATTATTATTCTTATTTTTTTTCATAAACAGACAAGAACAGGATGGCAATTTATTTTTATTTTTTTAACTAAGCTGAATGTCTGTTGGTTATCAATTTATTTCAGGTTATGCTAGATTCTGTGGGTCCCGAGTTACAGGTTGTTAATAAGACTGAGAATGACATAACACTCGAGGCAGATGACAAGGTTATTCTGACGCCAGATCAAGGCCAGGAAGCATCCTCTGAAAGTTTGCCAATCAACTTTGCTGGACTCTCCAAGGTTTATAATGCTCCTAACCTTAATAAAATGATCTTATTTAATTTTTCTTTTTCCAGTTTTCTTTATTTCGTAAATTGCAAAGGCTTGAGTACATTAGTGCTATTGCTTTTTGAGAGTTTGTAAATAACACAGAAAAAGTCATATTTTATCTGAATATAGTGTGTACTATAGCATGTACTTGCTGACAATTTTTTGTCTATATTGAGATACATGTTAGTGCCTTTTGTTCGAAATTTTCCTACTAAAGCTCAAGGCCTAATTTTGACCAGAACTTTGAAAGTCTTCATTTTCAATTTTTTTTATTTTTCATGTTATGTAACATTCAATGGAAATTTTCTCAGCAGATGTTTAGCTCTATAGTTGCATGACTTCACTCTATGTTTATTATAGCAATTAATTGAACCGCTGAACTAAGCCTATCTGTTTTGCAGGCTGTGATAAAGGGAGACACCATTTTTTTGGGTCAATACCTCTTTACTGGAAGTGAGACCACTTCTGTTTGGCTGGAGGTATGAAGCGGAGCCTGAAGTGCTAGTTTGAACTCAACAAGATTGACTTATTTGTTGGTTTCTTTTGTTTATTTTTTTCTTTCACTTCATTTAATTTCTTGTCGTGTTGATATCTTTGTTCCAATGAGTGTTCTTTCATCAAACTTTTTCTTTCATTTTCTTCCTTTTTTGTTACTTTCCACGTCGGATTGTTTACTTGATTAAACAGGGAAAAAAACCTAAGCGTGTATACAGAACTATAGTGTTATGCATGAGGTTGTATAACCCAACTGGGATAACTTGTTTACTGTGGTACATTGCTTTAAGTTTGTGATTTGGCTTGGCAGGTAGATGAAGTAGAAGGTGATAATGTGGTTTGTGTGGTAAAGAATTCTGCAACCTTGTCCGGGTCATTATTTACCATGCATGCTTCTCAGATACGTATTGAAATGCCTACTCTATCTGATAAGGACAAGCAGGTCAGTGAGTTGTAGCAATATCTGCGCTTTTCTAGATGTCAGTATGCTCTCTTAACTTGTGCATTGATTTGGAAGATTTCGTTAAGGATAAATCGTGGATTGGCAATGTATTGGCTTTAATCTCTCTAAAAACTGGGCATTGAGTTTCAAAATCAGCCTTTATGTTTGCCTTTAACTTTTGGTGTAATTTCAAATTTACTTCAGGTTATTAGCACATGGGGTGTTCAGAATAAAATTGATTTTCTTTCTTTGTCATATACGCGACATGCAGAAGATGTTCGTGAGGTAAAGAAAAGAATGCTTCTTGATTCCTCTATATTGCTCTGTACATTGGTATGTTTTCGCAAAAAAATAGGTTTATTTAATTTTTGGTTATTGCACTGAATGCAGGCTCGCGAGTATCTATCTAAGCTTTGTGATCTAAGTCAAACTCAAATTTTTGCTAAAATTGAAAACGTAGAGGTGAATTTCGCATGTTACCTCTTTCTTTTATAAAAAGAGATATTTTCATTGCTTTTCTGATAAGATGGCATATGATGCTGAACTGTAACTGTGCAGAAGTTCATTGGCTTACTTCTTTCTCACTGCCATCTTTGTAGGGTTTAACCCATTTCGATGAGATCCTACAGGAGGCAGATGGTATCATTCTTTCTCGTGGAAACCTTGGTATAGACCTGCCGCCTGAGAAGGTTTGTTATTATGATTGCTTTCGGGGGAAAATGTGAAGTGTTTAAATGCTGATGTTTCATTTTTTTTTTTCTTCTTCTTATGCCAATCGTGTTTCTTTTTCTTTTGTTCTATAGAATTGAATTTGTTGTCCTATTCCTGTGTTAAAGATAGCATTTAAAGATGCTCATCCTTCTGGGAACACCCAATGATGTACTATTTTTGATTGAATGTTGAATATTAGTATGCTAAGTAGGTTCACACCCAATGTTGCTTCTTTACAGATGAATATATAAATATATGGCTCCAAATACTTTTTGATTTCTCGGAAATAAAGAATCTTTCTGTACCTTGTGTTATACTGTGTCAACTTTAATATTTTGACTTCCAAAATGATGAAAGCATGGCATCTTGATTATTTTTGCATGCATGACACCAGGAGGCGGGTTATTTTTCTTTCCCTTCCGAGTCTTCAGTTCTCTATGTGCTTTGAAGTTTTTAATATTTACACCCATGAAGTGACTCTTGGTGAATATCAGAATTTTACTACTCTTTCTTGCCAGTAGTGAAATGGCACCTAATTGAACTTTTGAATGCTTAGGTGAAATGGCTCCTCATGGAGTGAGACAGCTTGTAGAAAATCTACTTGCAATCATATTATATTTTCGAAGGTTTAGCGTGGGTTGTGGTTCCCTCCATAAATAAAATCATATGTATTTTTCCATATAAAATATACATTTGACTTGATTGATTATTGTAGCCTAGACAAGAATGTTTCACCTGATAATTTTTCAAAGGTTTGCCATATTCTTCTCAGGTTTAAGTTTGCAAATATGTTCATTATTCAGAATGATAGCTTTGCCTAGATTCTTCATACAAATCTTTAGTATTTATATTCAATTTTCTGAAGCAATCAAATAGATAGTGATTATTTCAAAACTAGCACCATCACCCACTGCAGCTAGTGCATATAGCCATCACCAGTCACCATTAATCATTGGGCACACACCATCTTACACCCACAAATATCACACAATTTCTATTCATGACCACTAGCAACATTGAGTAATAACGCTAGCCACCACCTGCCACCACCAAAGAACAATCTACACAATCCCAAATTAAAATCACGTGAACACTCCCTGACTTACTCCCGAATTACCATCCCCACCATCAAATTCACCACATGGGCACTATCCCAATTGTCCACTTTTAAATTTCTGATAATTATAATGCTCTCAATAGTTCATTGATTCAAATGTCGCAAACAGTAGGAAACTAGGTTAGGAATTGAAGAAGAAAGTGAGATTGCTCTTTCTTATTTATTGCAGACACATACAAGCATATAAAGACATCAACTGTTGCATGCTTAAAAACTGAATAGCTCTCTCTCTCTCTCTCTCTCTCTCTCTCTCTCTGTGTGTATCAGTATTGTTGACCAGTTGGAGGGGTGAGGAAGAATGAGCCATTGGCTGGATAGTCGGTGGTGATTACTTTGGGGATGGATTGCGAGTTATGTCTTATTTGTTGTCATGTTATCGTATGTTTCATGCCTTAATTCTTATAAAATTTTCAATTAATCAATCTGTTTCCCTTTATCCCTTGTGTATTTTCATGCAAGACCATTGGCTGATATTATCAAATAGAAGGGGTGCGTTGAATCTGGACTGGAAGTTGAATGTGTGAATTACGGCCATTTTTAGTAGAACCAACATGCTATATGGAGTGAAAAATTCAGTACCAAAACCTTGTCATTATTCTAGTGTAATCATCAACGCTGTTCGTTGTTGTTATTGATCTTACTTTTTGGTCTGTATAAAACCTTTTGCTAGCTAACTTTATTCGGCATTTTCAGGTGTTCTTTTTTCAGAAGTCTGCCATTTACAAATGTAACATGGCTGGAAAGCCAGCTGTCGTAACTCGTGTTGTTGATACTATGACTAACAATCTGAGGCCTACCCGTGCTGAGGCAACTGATGTTGCTAACGCTGTTCTGGATGGTGAGTCACTGTTCTATGAGGGAGTAAGACCTAGGAGTTCATGATGTACTTGTTGACAATTAAGACCAACTTGTAGCTATATCTTACTTTTAGTACATTATGTATTATGACGTTTTATTCATTTATACGTTTTGGTTTAATTGTTGAATCTGTATTCTCTATTTCTTTATCTTCTTTATTACTGAACTTCATTCAATTTATACTCATTGCAATTTGAAGCTATCAGCAGCTGAACAAGGGTGATTTTCTTTTCATCGTTTATTGTTCAGGATGTGATGCTATTCTTCTTGGGGCTGAGACTTTACGTGGATTATACCCTATTGAAACTATTTCCACAGTTGGCAAAATATGTGCTGAGGTAAGAATATTTAGTTATCTTTTACTTGGATAACCTCATTCTGAAAATCACTGTTAAATAAACGTGCATTTAATGGTTGGTTTTTGACACCTGAGATTTATTCATCATCTTTTTCTTGAATTAGGAACACCATTTGATTCTTTTCTTGTTTTCCTTTATACGTTTGAATTACATTCCATGCACTGCAATCTGTTCTATTTGGACATAACCTGCAAGATACTGGCTTGCAGGCAGAAAAGGCTTTCAATCAAGACCAATACTTCAAGAAGACTGTAAAGTATGTTGGGGAACCTATGACGCACTTGGAGTCCATTGCTTCCTCTGCGGTATGTTATGACCTTAAAAGTGGACAGAAGAAAAAGGAAATTGAGCAGATGGATGGTTCTTGTGATTGTAGTGTTTCTTTGTTCATGAATTTGCAGAAGATTTAAGTAATTATTTTCTTCGTCTTTAGGTTCGGGCAGCCATTAAGGTGAAGGCATCAATTATCATTTGTTTTACTTCTTCTGGAAGGGCGGCAAGGTACATACTGTGTGGTGCTTATGCATTGGATATCTTGAAATATTTATTATGTTGCTGATTCTCGTATGACTTCGATTACTTTAATACTCCCAAATGCAGATTGATAGCCAAGTATAGGCCAACGATGCCTGTTTTATCAGTTGTCATCCCTCACCTCAAAACAGACGAATTGAAATTGAGTTCTAGTGGTGCATTTGAGGTAAACCATGGACCCTCATTCAATATAGTGTTATCTAAAAACATATTGTTCAATGCATTTGATGAACTGTTTACGTATTACTTACTACAATCGACTCAATTTTAGTGTTTCTAATACTTAACCTTTTCTTTTGGTTGCATAGTCAGTTTGCAGTTGTACTTTTGTTTGTCATCAATAAATTCAGATTCTCAAGGCAAATGAGCTTCCTCTTATGATTTGATCCTTGGGCATTTAGTTCCCAGCTACACACCGCATTGACACATGATACTAAACTGACACCAAACACTGAGCACGACAATTTCTAAGAAATATGACACTATATATTACGACTGGGACATGTCAATTAAATATGTACAAGTAAATGCGTATACAATGACGTCCACATTAACATCATCCTATTGTTGAAATAGACCAAATATGTCTTAATTGGTCCTTAAAAGGCCTTTTCTTTATCCAAGATAGAGATGTAAGTACAGTGCATCACGGAGGCATTCTCCCATCACGCTATCACACTGATGTGTTCTCTAGATCTCTAGTATTTTATCATTTAAACAACCCTCTTTTTTAGTATTATCATAAAAATTAAACTTCCTTTCAAGATAATATATCTATTTAATAACATTAAAAGAATTATGTGAGAATGATATTGAAACTCAAAAGAGATTTTTTTTTCTTTCTCCTGTTAGATCCTAGGTGCTGCTTCTTGATAGCTAATGATTTTTGTCTTTTAAAGAATTTACGATAACAAGTGACATGTTTTCTTTAATATTACTTCCATTGCACCGATTTCATGTTTCCCTTGTTCTATGAAATATATATCGTTATTTCTCTTCTTGCAATAATTTTCTGCGTGGTCAGGCAACGCAATCACTTATAGTTCGAGGTCTTCTCCCCTTGCTTGCTGATCCTCGCCATCCGGTAAGTTCTTTGTTGTAATTTATTGTCGACCGTCCACATTTGCAGTTTTTGGTCTAATAAATAGCTAATGGAAATTCATCTCGTAATATCTTGCATAGTTCTATTGCATTATGTCGTATCCATTTTGTTTTCCTTTTGATTGGGAATCATTTTTCTTTGGCATATGAATTGAGATTTGTTTCTTTGATTATTTTTTAATGTCATTTCGACCTCAGGCACCGGATTAGGTTAAAATCAACTTCAGAAACCCCATTTTCCTTTCTATATAGTGCTCATTAGCTATGGTCAAATTTTGTCTTCATGAAGTTCATGATAACTCAACATTTGTTTATCTTGTAGGCCAAGTCAATAGATGCAACCAACGAGTCGATTCTGAAAGTTGCACTTGATCATGGGAAGACCTTGGGAATTGTGAAGTCGCATGATCGAGTTGTTGTTTGCCAGAAAGTTGGAGATGCATCCGTAGTTAAGATTATTGAACTTGAAGATTAAAATTTATTTTTTGTCAGTCGACAGAAAGTCATGAATCGATTCACACGTCGGATTTGAGAACTATCCCATTACTTTTTCGAGTAGTCTAAATGTAGATTGAAATTGCTGTAATGCAATTGATTATGAGCACCACAATTTTATGTTAGAACCTCAGAATCTATGATAGATTTGATGTGATATTGAGATACAGTCTTTTGGTTTTCAAAAGTTCTTATTTTCAAGATTAACTTAAGCAATTATAGCAATTCTTGGCGTAACCGAATGATGAGACATTGTATAAGAATGAAACGTGTTTTCTAAGGCCCATGTTTGAAATTCATTTTTTTCTCATTCTATTTCTCATTCTTCATTTCAACCACACATTCTATCAATAAAATAATATTACACATAAACTAAAAAAAATTCCTTACTTTTAACCACACAATCTTCCATCAATCACTATTCTTCCCTGTTTGACGCCCATTTTATTATCATTCTATTTCTCATTTTTTTCTCATTCTTCATTTCAACTACACATTCTATCAATAAAATAATATTACACATAAACTCAAAAATTCTCCTTACTTTTTAAGCACACAATCTTCCATCAATCACTATTTCAAAAATTAATTTTACAACAAAATGGGTGTCAAACAGGGGAATGTTATTTAATTTCACTGGTTTTTTAAAAAAAAATCGTGGCCATAAGAAACGATGGTAAAAGTGTCTTATTAATGAAATGTACTACCATAGTTTACGTTCACTGGAAAATTGCTAGACAGAAAAAAATAAATAAATAAATTATCAGACGACCTTGTAACAATTGTGGGATACAGTGTCTGATGGTACTCTTCTTAATGTTTAAATGTTTCATGGGAAAAAGAAGCGCCCATGGCCTAATGGATAAGGCGTCTGACTTCTAATCAGGCGATTGTGGGTTCGAGTCCCACTGGGCGTGCTTTATTATAACTTGACTTTTTAATGGGAAAAAATTGCAGTCGAGTCCCAAACGTTTTCAAAAACTGCAGTGGAGTCTGGAGCTTTTTTACTTTCAATACCATCACCCTTTTACTACTTGTTTCAAAAATTTAACATTACAGAAAAAATCAGAGAGGGATTTTCTCATCTCTGTCTCCAAGATAGGATTAAAATCTAGAATTTAGTTAAGTCAAAGTAAATAATTAATTAATTTTAACTATATATTTCATGAAATTCACAATTTTTTAACCATACATTTCATCAACTTTTATAAAAATTTATTAAAAATCTGATTTGCAAAATAATATTTGATTAATGTTGCGTATCATTCTTAAATAATATTCAATTACTTGACCGGATTGTCCACGCAAATTTGTAATATTATTTAAAGACGTGGAACATGACATTACAAATATTATTAAATGAACCTTGCTTATCCCCAACAAGCACCTATGGCCGAGTACGTGTTCTAATAATAATTAGGTCCGTTTAGCATAGTTTTTGTTTTTACTTCATGTAGAAGATTTTTTTGGAGAAAGTTATTTTAATTTATGTTTCGAAAGTATCTTTTAAAAGAATATATTGAAAGTATTTTTAAAGAAAGTTATATTGAATCAATTTCTTCTAAAAAAAATTTAACTAGAAGAAACACTTTCATAAAATTAGTTAAACGAATCCAAAGACATTCTTTGGATCTCAAAAACTTATTTTGACTTTTCAAAAGTCATGTTAAATTGGCTCTTAGCATTTTACGATAACAACTAGCTGTAGAGAATTCCTCTGAAGCTATCAAAAATTGTATATGGAGATACCTGATCTTGAACACGAGTAAAGACCTCTAAACAACCTACAAAAAAACGGTTTTTTTTAATCCATTAGGTTACCCTCTGGTCATATTGTCAAACGTGCTTATTCTTCTAAAGAATCGTGTTTAGTTGATACATTGCATTTTAGAAGATTAAGTGATGCATTGACATATTTTTAAGTCAACAATTGCTTTCCAAAAAAAAAGGATTCAAGGATTTGAAAATGAGTAATTATCTAAAGAATAAAGGGTGAAGAAGCCATGCTTCAAAAGGTTGCACAACAAATCAACAATGGAGCCAAAAAAAAGTGACTTTTGCAACCACCAACAAAAGATGTTCCTAAAAAGGAACACTAAAGTTAAACTCATGCAATAATTAATTCTATCGTAATGAAGAAATAAATGTTCACTATGTACACGTACGTGAATTGCGAACAAGTAATAAAGTGATAAAGAGTGTTGAATCTCACAAGAATTGAAATTTGCCTAATGTTAGTTTATCGAACTATTGTTAAGGACACACATAAATTGATTTCGTCATTTTATCAAACTAATTAATTGACGAGCAATGAACTAAATTAAAACATTTAAGTCTGGATAATTAAATTAAAGGGATTCTGAGTGTGAAAAAGTATTCCACCTAATTATCCATTTTAATTTCTATAATCAGGTCTGCGACATATTTGCTTATGTTATCCACTGGTGTCCCTTCATTATTAGTCAATTACTCCTGAGTAGAGTCGAACCGTTTATAATGTATCGCTATGAGAATTATAAATACAAAATAACGCATTAAACACAATCAAATTGCCAAGATTCATGTTAAAAGATTTTTGTTTGATCTAGCACTCACTAGTTTCTTATTAACATGTGAATAAGATCAAATAGCCAAGATTCAAGAGTAAATCAAATAGTTCGGGAACTCTCGTGCACTAAAACCAAAAAAATTTAAAATCAAATTTATGAGATCACATAAAATTTGACATAATGGTCCCGGCGCCCCCTCAATAGGGGGTGGTCATGTGGCCATTATGTCAAACTCTATGGGTACTATGTACCCATAGCAAAACTCCAAATTTATTAGTGTTTGTTATTTGTCTATGCATTATAAAAATGTTCATTCTATTTTTTGACTGTGCAACCAATGTGTCATCTCAATTTTAAAAATAATTTTATAATTTATTATGACTCTTTAACTCATATTTATAATATGACAAAAACTTCTTTATCTCTATATGGTTTTCCTAAAAATCGATTTTTTTAATTTTTTTAAAAATATAAATAGATAAAAAGTGTAGTTAAAATTAATTGTTAATTTTGACTTCGATTTTTATCAACTTTTTTTTTTAGCTAAATCAAATATTGACTTAGTTATGAACAAACTATTAAAGCATAACCCAGTCACACTCCAAATATTAATTGACAACTTTAGTCCCTTTTTTGTGTAAGTTAAAATCAACAATTAATTTTAAATTTTATTGGGCACATAATTTTTATTAACTTTTAATTACATATTTTTATCAAAATTTATAAAAAATATTATTTTTTTAACTACACCAAACCGTGCTTATAGTATCTTATTAGATCCCGCATGCAACACGAGTAATTGGACGTATTACTTAGGCCATATTTGATTACAACGAATTTCATAGAGAATGTCACACTCGAGGAAAATGAATTCCACTTTGACCGTTTGATTACAACGGGGAAATAAAAACTGAATTCCTAGATACTAATTCTTATGAGTTTGGTGAGTTTTTAGTTATGGAATTAGAATCAATTTCCACATTTGCCTATCAAACAGACCCTTGAAGTAATTAGATCCTATTTGATTGTAACGAATTCCATTAAAAATATCACATTCGAGGAAAATGAATTTAACTTTGTCCGTTTGATTGTAATGTGAAAATGAAAATCGAATTCCAAGGTATAATTACTTTAAGTTGCATTTTCTTCGTTTTCATGGAAAATGAATTTCTATAAGTTTGGTGAGTTTTTATTTTTTAACTAACATGAAATCGAAATTCCTTTCCACTTTTATCTATCAAACATACCTTTAAAATTTTACTATTTGTACATTAGAATGCTGTACAACCTCCTCGAAATAGGAGGACTCATACCCAATTAAAAAAAATATCATGAATCCCTCTGTTGTGGAAAGGGTGTACACCGGGTGTCACATGGCAAAAGTCAGCTCGCTAAGCTAGGCATCATTTATCACACGATTATTAAATTGGATAATGTCAAATCCTATTGTCTTATCCGACATTGATTATGTTGTTATCAAACGTAATTAAGCTTTATTTCAGTCACTTCACGTGAAACCATGTTCTTTAGACGGCAGTCTCACTTTTTTTTTTCTTTGAAACGCGTCAAGAATTATGTGCTTAACTGATCGGAGACAGGTTGATTGCAGGTAAAACCTAACCTTGACATAAGTAATTTTTTCTTTATTAAAGAGTGCAAATGTTAATTAATTAATTAAATATAGAGAAACTTACAATAGGATTTTATCTTTTTTTTTTTGTCCAAAAAGAAGTTAACATTAACTATTTCATTTTCTTCTAAAAAATTAATTTTTTTCATTCATTTTTTCCTCTATATGTTAATATCTAGTCGAGTCTTCTCGTCGCATCATTTACATACTTTTTTTGTTTCATTTTTTTTAATACAGATTTACATACTTTTAATAATTATATTTATATATTCTTCCCTTCTATGAATTGTCACGTATAAAATGAAAAAAATCATCCGACATATGTTTCAATAAAATTACATATGTGATTAACAAATTTTTAGGTTTCAAAATTACCTCAACTTAAAATAAAAAAAAAAATTGATTTTCAGTTACATAATAATAACCAATATAGAAAATTATTTTAATTGATTATTTTTATTTTCATTTATTGCACAAAAAAATATTAATTATAAGATAATCATTAAGTTTTTTAATTTATTTTAAAATTATTAAAAGAGTCAAATGTATTTTTCAATAATTTTTTAATTTACTAAAGTTAATTTTTATTGATTTGATGTTAGATTTTAATAAAAGAAAATAATAATATGTACACATAAAAAATCATCCTTTAATGAAATTCTTTTAATAAAATAGTGTAATTACATTATAAATTATAAATTTCAAAATATTATTTTTTCTTTCAAAAATTGGATAAGAATATGATTAAAAAAAAAAAAANCTGTCCCGCTGTCTCCGTCCTCATCACTTACCTCCACCACCGGTCCACCACCGGTCCACCACCATGGTTCTTAAGTTTATAAAACCAACCCTTGTTTATTAACAGCCAGATATATTAGTTTTGCATTTGATATGGGGGCATCATTGTCGCTTTTGACGGAGAATGGGTCGGGCAACGGAGGTCCGAGTCTGGGGGACATACCCGAGAGCTGCGTGGCGTGTGTGTTTCTGTACCTGACGCCGCCGGAGATTTGCAATCTGGCCCGCCTCAATCGGGCCTTCCGTGGTGCTGCCTCATCCGACGCCGTTTGGGAAGCCAAGCTTCCTTCCAACTACCACCATCTCCTCGACCTCCTCCCCCAGACCGACGGAGACACCCACCACAAGCTCTCCAAGAAAGCCATCTTTGCCATACTCTCGCGACCGCATCCCTTCGATGACGGCAACAAGGCACGTTAAAAAATAATTCTTTTTTACGAAACAGGAATTCATTTTTTATTTTTTTTTTATTTTTCGTGTCATAATTTATAGCTTCACTGTAATCTCCTACTCTCTCCGTGGTAAAATGATTATCTGGTGGATCTAATTTTGGATTTTCTTGAATTACATGCTACTTATTATTTGGAAATGATTAAGGTTTTGGTTCTTTATTATTATTATTTTCAATTTTCCTGTTACGAGTGGAATTGGGGGAATTTTGCATTCTGTGCAATACCTTATGTAAATTTGGGATAAGAATGTGAACCAACACCCATAATTTCTTTAGATGGTTTGGTGAAATTTGAAGTTGATAGTTTAGTGTTTTAACTCGTTTTTATATACTAAACTAATAAGTTTTTCGGTTCATATTGGATTTATTTAGACTATTTTGTTCATCTTGATTCTAGTCTCAATGCATGGACGTTTGTTTTGATGGTAAATATCTGCTTCTGCCTTCTGGGGTGGTGAAAGTTGAAATATAGGTCATTTTATTTCTCAGATCTTATAGGTAGGTTTATAATTTGAGTTTTATGGTGTCTAAAATTTTGGTAAGATCTTTTCATTTTACTGTATTGAGTGATTAGAAATCCATTATTTGTACTTTTAATTTTGGTTTATGCAGGTAATTCTTTATATTGATTCCTGTCTTTTTGACTTGGGGAAATTGCAGGAAGTATGGTTAGACAAGTTTTCTGGGCGGGTTTGCATGTCAATATCAGCCAAGGCAATGACAATAACTGGGATCGAAGACAGGAGATATTGGAATTGGATTCATACAGAAGAATCAAGGTTTGATTCTAGCCATTACTAATATTAATACCTGATACCAGTAGATACCATCATTTTATCTTTAGTTGATCAACTATGAGAAACCACTTTGATTCTGGATGTTACATTCATAAAAGATGTTTATAGTTTTGAAATGTTTTATATATATATTTTTTAAATGGTAATCCTATTTAAGTTTATACTGTGAATTCAATATGTTCGAGTTTTTTGTGTCATTGCATGTAATTCTAGAATTTCATTTTTTTTAGTGTACTTGGAGCTCAACTTTGTTTAAAATGATGGACTCTACCTGTAGGATTAGTTTTCTTGGTAAACTGTCCTTGAGAAAAATAATTTGATCTTTTCCTTTTCTTTTTTCCAATGGATGAACTGCATTTCTTCTATGTTCAATTTTCTGATGATTCTGTAAGAACTAATATCTGAACAGCTAGGATTGTTCGGAGCTATTCAGGGGTCGGATCCAGGACTAGACTAAAAAGGTTTTTAAGCCGGGCTAACATGTAAAAAAAAAATTTCACACAAAACTGTGTAGGTGTCAGAATTTGTTTTTGGAAATCATTAATAAGCATTGCCCGATATAACGAATATCTGAAAGTCTGAGAAAGAATCTCATTTATTCCTCATGAGAAGTGTTACTACAACTAGCATCTATTAATTCTTAATTTGATTGATAAAGTTAACCAAGCATTGATTTTAAGGAAATAATAGAACTTCGGTTATCAGACCTGTGGAGTTTATAATGTTGAAGAATGAAATAAGAATTTTATGTATTTCTTGATTGAATTGTACACATATTACACCCTATTTATAGTACAACAATAAAAATTTAAAAAAAAAAAAAAGAAAAAATAATCTTCTAATTTAAGATACAAGAAATTAACCTAACAATCAACCTAAGTTATGGAAAGATTTAATCAATTATATATCAATCATGATTAATCTCTCAATCATAATCAATCATATATCAATTATGATTAATTTCTAGGATTTCTACACTCCTCCTCAAGTTAAATCATAGATGTTGATCATAGACAACTTGCAGATGAAATCATCAAAATTGTGCATTGGTAATCCTTTGGTGAAGATGCTTGCAGTTTGTTCTTTTGTAGGAACATAGGTCATATAAATAATTCCGTCTTCTACCTTTTTCTTTGATGATATGTCTATCTACTTCTACATGCTTAGTTCGGTCATGTTGAATAGGATTGAGAGAAATGTTGATTGCAACTTTGTTGTCACAATAGAGTTTGATTGGTAATCTTGTAGTGACTTGTAGTTCTTTTTAAAAAAAATTTAACCACAATCCTTTACATATCATTTGTGCAACAGTTCTGAACTCAGCCTTAGCACTGCTTTTGGCTACTACATTCTGTTTCTTACTTTTCCGTGACTAAGTTTCACATACAAAAGTGCATTATCCAGTAGTAGACCTTATATCCTCAGTTGGACCTGTGCAATCAGCATTTGTAAAGATCTCCACTTCCCTTATTTCACATCTCTTGAAAAATAGACCTATACCTGGAGTCCCCTTGAGATACCTTAATATCTTGTACATAGCTTCTAGGTGAGCTTCGCATATTCTGGCTTACCACACTTACTGTAAAGGTAATATCAGGTCTAGTATGTGATAGATTAGTTTACTAACAAACCTCTGATACCTCTCCCTTTCAACTGATTTTCCTACGTCTTCCGTCCTTCCGGCTTCCATGGATGTCACTTGACTTACAGCTGAGCGTGCCCTTTTTCAGTTAAGAGGTTGAGGACATATTTTCGCTGAGAAATACTGATCCCTTTCTTCGATCTAGCCATCTCCATTCCCAATAAGTATTGCATTTGTTCTATATCCTTAACTTCAAATTCAGTGGCTAAGACCTTCAATCTTTCCATTTCCTCGATATTATCTCCAGTTAGGATGATGTCCACATATACAATCAAGATTTTCTTCTTCCCATTTTTCTACTTGTAGAACATAGTGTGATCTAATTGTCTCTGATAATAACCTTCCCTTTTTATTACCTTAGAAATCTATCAAACCATGCTCTAGGAGACTGTTTGAGCCCATACAAGGACTTTTTCATCTTGCATACTTTGTTTTCTTCTCTCTTTTTATAGAAACCTAGAGGAAGTGTCATGAAAACCTCTTTTTCTAGTTCGCCATTCAAAAAAGTATTCTTTATGTCGAGTTGTTGAAGTGGCCAATCTAGGTTGGTGGCCAAGGACAAAAGAACTTGGACCGTGTTCAACTTAGCCGCGGGTGCAAAGGTTTCTATGTAGTTAAAGCCATAGGTTTGAGTAAATCCCTTCGCAACAAGACGAACATTATACCTCTCCACCGTCCTATCAACTCTGTACTTCACAGTAAACACTCATTTACACATTGTTCTCTTCTGATGTGGCAAATTCATCACCTCTCAGGTTTCATTTTTTTTCAATGCCATTATTTCCTTGATCACTGCTTCTCTCCACTCGAGAATCTCCAATGCCTCTTGGATATTTTTAGGAATTTTCACACTATCGAAGTTATAAGTAAAAGCACAATACTCTGTAGACAATGCATTGTAAGACACATATTTTGAAATGGAATAGAGAGTACATGAACATGGTTGTTTCCTCAGTTCAATAGATAAATTAATATCATCAAGTTTAGGAGTATTAGAGATAGGTACCTAATCTGACCTAGGGAAAAACTCTTGGTTGTGCGGAACTGCCACCGTTTCAGACTCAATTGGTACCTCATGTGTGAGATTCACGTTAGGCCTTGATTTTGGCTTTCGTGAGTAAACTAATACTTCATTGTTCTGCTTTTTTCTATATATTCCTCTTGAGTGTAAGCTTCATTCTGTAACCGGCAAAGGAATGGAGGATGATGATGGTGTGATAGAATAGTATTTGGGGAAAAATCAAAGAAAAGAGAGTCACTAGCCGAGTGATTCAAGATCCGAGATTTACTTAAATTCTCCCATTGAATTGAGGACTTGAATAGAAATGAGTGGTTTCAAAGATTGTTACATCAAGACTGACAAAGGTACGATGTGATACGGGATTATAACACTTGTAACATTTTTGTGTATGTGAATAACCATGAAAAATACATTTTGTTGCTCGAGGTTCTAATTTAATTTGCTGGTGTGTATGAACATGTACAAATATTGTACAAAAGATTTTAAGGAGAAGAGTGGAATTAAGTCGAGAGGAAATGCATCTTGAAAATTTTGAAGAGGGGTGACAAATGAAAGGACTCAATTAGACATTCTGTTTATAAGATAGGTTGCAATCGAGATAGCCCCGCCCTAAAAAAATTTTTGCATGTTGGTAGTGAACATTAGGGTATGAGCTACATCAAGGACGTGTCTATCCTTTCGTTCGGCGATCTCATTTTGTTGAGGGGTGTTGACACATGAAATCTGGTGAATGATGCCATGTTTATGAAGATAAAGACTCAAACACTGATTGAAATATTCAGTACCATTGTTGGTATGTAAAATTTGTATTTGGGTGTTGAATTTTATTTAGATCATGAAGTGAAAATTGATAAAAATAGAACGAACTTCAATTTTATCTTTCAGCAAATAAACCCAACAAAGTTATTTATGGTTATCTATGAATGTGATAAACCATTTTGTGTGTTCGACTAGGAATATGGGAATGACCATAAACATTAATGTGAATCATATTCACGACTTAGTGGGTTTGTATGTAGACTTTGGAAATGAAGTATGATAAGTTTTTGCAAGTTCACACACTTCACATTGAATATCAAGTGAATTTATTGAAACAAAGAGCAGGAAATAAATGTTGTAAATACTGAAAATTAGGATGACCCATCATAGAATGTCATAATAGGAGTTCACTATTCTTAGAGGAAAAAATAGAATCACAAATAGCATTTTGACATTGGTTACTCGCTTTAGCCTGCTCAAAGTAGTAGAGTCCTTTACATTCCTTAACACTGCCAATTATCTTCTCAGATGACAGATCCTGAAAGACATAATGAGACGAAAGAATTTAGCTGAGCAGTTGGAGTGTTTAGTCAACTGACTTATAGACAACAAATTAAAAGATAATTTTGAAATATGGAGGATTGATTTTAAAGTGATAAAATCAGAGATACGAAAACTTCATTTTCCTGCAATAGGAGAGAGGGATTCATATACAATTTTTACTTTTATATTTCGAGCACATGGTGAATACATTAAAAATAGATAATAAGAATCAATTATATGGTCATATGCTTCTGAGTCTATAATCCAGGGAATATGAGTACGGGAGGTGGTTAACACTTTCAAGGGATTATCTCTATGGGCTAAGGAATTAGAAGGAATGTTTTTTGATAACTGACCGGAAGATTGAAGGGTAGCAATGATGAGGTGTTGCTGCCTGGAGTGGACAGAGTATTTTTCTCTTCATGTTGTTTCTCGGTTTGACTCATGCGAGTTTTCGAAGTCACCTATTCCTGCCTATTGACAGAGGCGTCCCTCATTGTTAGCTCGGTTTAGGAGAAAATCGATTTTGATACTATGAAGAATGAAATAAAAAAATTTTGTATTTTTTGATTGAACTATTACACCCGATTTACAATACAATAATAAAAATAAAAAAGGAAAAAATAATATTCTAATTTAGGATACAAGAAATTAGCCTAACAATCAACCTAGTTATAGAAAAATTTAATCAATTATATATGAATCATGATGAATCATTCTCAATCAGGTATCAATTATGAATCTCTCAATCATAATCAATCATATATCAATTATCAGATTCGGCAGTCCTCAATTGTGGAGGTGGTGCAAGGACTTTGCATACTTAACCAGGGAAGAGATTTCACATAGATTAGATATGAGAGATTTATTTTTGTGTATTGATTTGGGACTTAGGAATGGTATTATCGCTGGAATAAACTTTTGGGTGGTGGATTAGCCCAACTTCACCATTCACTTGTGGGTCCAGAAGCTCAGTGTATGGCAACCTCCTCACTTTCACGATCCTTTATTAACAAAACAGCATCATGGTTTAATTAGATAGTCTGTATATTTAAGCCTTAGAGCTACAATTATATAGTCACTATACATGCTTAATGTTTCGAGTGCCAGGTTGTAAGCACCTGTGACTGTAAGTAGCAAAATATTACATCTTACTGGTTTCATTTGCATTTGAAGGTAAGAACTTGATTTTTCAGCTTTAGATACATAGCATACCCTATCCAGTAATCGTTGCCTTGTGTAATGGAGACGTCATCTCTAAATAGTGCTCCCTGATGGTCTTGGCTTTGAGAGTAAGTATTATTCAGTTATTTCTGAATATTTAAGATAATGGTATTCGATTGTATTTAAGGGAGATATTAAGGCAATAAGCTATCATAAATGATGTGTTGTATGTCCAAACTTCATTTTAGACGTGTTAAGGAAGGTGATAGATAAGAAGTGTAAGTTGCCACTTCGCTGTCAATTTTCTATTTTAGGAAAGTCTTCAATAAGTGGTAATGCATCTCGAGCATAGTGATTATTATGATCGATTAATTGTGCAAGGAATGGTGATAACTCTTTAACTTATTGAGATCAATGGGAGTTGCCGAAACTTTTCCCCTCATATTATTGAGTCTAGAACTCTTTTTTTGCTCCAACAACTTAAATGGAATCGAAGGCATAAAGCTTAAATCGAGGATGCAAATACACGTGAAGTTTTTTGTGGAGGTGCTTTTGTTTTTTGAATTTCTGCCTTCCTCCCAAATGAGACTCGGCCCAGGCCAGTGACCTGGTAAGGCTTCGTGCTTACCACTTTGAGCTGGGCCATACCAAGTGCTTGAAGGCTTCTCTAGGACAATTTTTTCAAGAATCAGATGAAGCAATTGATCCTTCTACCTTTGTTTTTGCTAGAATTTTGACTTGTGACGGGCTCATAAAAACTCAAAAGTTTCCTGTATGCCTTGGTTTATATTTTCCTTTGTTGTGTTTATACTATTTTGTATGTGCTACATGTATTATTGTCATTCTGGCCAATCTCTCTTTTTATGGCATAGTTGTGAAACATATCAGCCAAATAATTATAAGTAACCAATTTTTTTAGTTCAACCCTGCAATTCCTGAATCATGAAATCTTATCTATATTTACAGAAAGTGCAAAACCTGATTTCTGCTTAATCTAGCGGGTGTGAAGGGGCTTTTATTGGACTTGCGAAATCTTGCATGTAACATGTTAGGAATACTGAGCTCATCTGCATGCAGTTTAGCAAGTGACTTGATTTTACGTTCTAACAAAATCCCTTTTGTCTATATGAAGAAATGCAATATTCTATACGCGGAGAAGCTTTTTGTTGTATATTGTAGAATGTAACTGAGAATTCTGCATGAAATGTTTATTGCACCAAAATTAATACCATCTACCATTTTAATCAGCTTACCCATTTTTCTTTATATATATTGCCTCGAGATTGAAGCCGTTTTAGAATATGACATTCTCTCTATTGTTCTGCTTTTATTACAGATTTCCTGTTATAGCCTATTTGCAGCAAATATGGTGGTTTGAAGTAGCTGGTGGGGTGAAGTTCCCTTTCAATCCAGATATATATACTTTGTCATTTAGGGTTCACCTTGGAAAATTTTCCAAACGACTTGGACGCCGTGTTTGCAATTTTGAGCACGCTCATGGTTTGGATATAAAACCAGTGCGGTTCGAATTGTCTACTTCAGATGGTCAGCAAGCATTGACCGAGTGCTTCTTAGATGATACTGAACAAGATGGTGCAAGTGGTAACCACAAGCGGGGCTGCTGGATAGATTACAAGGTAGGCGAATTCATAGTTAGTGAATCAGATCCTGAGACTGAAGTGAGATTTTCAATGAAACAGATCGATTGCACGCATTCCAAAGGTGGACTTTGTGTTGATTCTGTGTCGATTATTCCCAGTAACGTAAGAGAGCATAGAAGTGGGTTTTTGAAGTAACAATGATGTGTATGATCTAACTCAAGGGCAACCCATGAAAGCTCATGCTGGGTTTTATTGTGCAGTTTATACTTCTTGAAACCGTTGATAGTTGGAGGATATAATCTAAAATGTTTTTGCCGTAGGTTTGTGTCCTCTGCCCATGTATTTTTGTTGGTTTTGTATTCCATGCAGTTTTGCTGCACCTACTTCTGCTGAACATCAAGAAAATGTGCTATATTTGTTGCATGATTTTTTTGTTGCCAAATACAGTTTTTCTTTAATGAGATTCAAAACAGGTACAGATCTATACTCGACCATACCAGGGACACTGTTACTTCATAAGTTCCTCTCAAGTTTTACATTCACCCCATAAGAGTGAAAATTTTGCTGCTTTTTTCTTTTCTATATTATGGTTCAGGATATATAATGCATAGTCCGTGCATTGATGTCAAGTTTGCTATTGCATCCAGCAGATTATGTTTTTTTGGTGGCTGGGAGTACTCCCACATTTAGTAATGTCTGTGTTATTTATAACGGATCCATAAAGATTTGGGTACTCGCCCCGTCTCATTAAATCCCTTTAGGAGAGGGAGGGTGGCCATAACTCCGTACTCAACCCCCTAGCCGGAGCCTCTGTACATCTACGTCTTCTCCCTTCTACATGAGATAATTGTTTGGCAAATCTTTCGAATAAAGTTTTAGTAGATTTTGATAAAAATTAATAAAATATGTGATTGAATAGCTTATAAAAGTTGTGGATTTCATGAAATGCGTGGTTATAATTATTTGTTGACTTCGACCTTAAAGTTTTAGGAGCTTTTTAAGTTATCTCAAACAAGTACTTAGTGAATTAGGATACACTGACTTCAATTTATCAACTCTTCATCTCAATTTGCACGTATCCACCTCAGCGTGGGAAAATTTCAAGATCGTCTCTACCATATGAGAATCATTTACTTACATTTTCACGTATGGCTTTACGCGATAAAATGAAGTGTGGAATCAAATTGCCACTTTAGATACTCGTAGTAGTAGTAGTAGGATAAATAAATTATGGAGATTCACAGCACTCTATACCATATTTTTATTACTCGTTACTCGACTAACTTATTATTGGGGGGCTAACTCGACTAACTTATTATTTATTAGGGTTATTACTTCTTTAACTTGTAGAGTGCTAATTTTACATTATTTATTAAAATCACGATGTTACAAATATTGCAAAACAAAAACATTGAATCTAGTATCTCATTGTACTATAGTACTTCATTGTAACCGAATAATTTCAGTATTAAAGGCAGAAAAAGGTGTGGGCTTGGAATCTACACTTCTGCAGTGACGGACCATTTCAGGTATAGAAATAAAAACTTGGACGGTCCAAATTAATACAATTCTATAGATAGGTCCTTGACAAGGAAACAGTTTTCATTGTACGATAAGAAAATGGGCAGCTCTCATTTATAACAATCTAGTTGATAATTTATACCTTGTTCTTGATAAATATATCGTTTTTTTTTATTACTTTATCAGTTTTGTACTATGCATCATACTTTAATTGCAATAAAGGTCGTCAATCTTTTTTTTGTTAGCGCACTTAAGTTCTCAACTATTTTTCGTAGCAATTATATATCAACCTTTGAATAATCAGCATGATGATTTCTGTCCCAAAAAAATTCATTATGAGAGCATAATTAGACTTATTTGTCCGTCATATAAGTTTAAATAAGCAAAAGAAAATAACAAATAAGAAAGTTGGACAAAATATTTATCCACCGTTTCAAAGTACGTTAACAAAATATTTGGATAAAAATCGTCATCTAGGACAAGATGCACTACTTAATTAAAAGTTAATGATTAAACTGAGATGAGAAAAACTTGGGAACATAAATGCGATAATGAACAAAAATCAAAGACCTTCGTTGCATCTAAAATGTGGTAGAACGAACAACAATTATAATATGAATATAATTACCATTTACTATTTAAATTCTTGTTATAACATTGTCGTTTTGTTGGTTTGTTTATTTAATTAAAATTGAAACTCGATCTGAATTGGTATTCTATAGAATCAATAATTTGTTGATCAAATCATTATAGATCGTGATTTCAATTTTGGTTAACCAATGAGTATTGCCAAAATTGTCGAATATCATTCTTATTACCATCTAACTCAATAATTCGTCGATAAAAAGTCAAATCCAATGAGCTGCAGACACGAAAACGATAAAATTCAGGGATTCAAATCCCTCTCCATCCGACTCAAGTTTGGTTTTATAATATTAACGTACGCCTACCACTGGTTGCCTCACTTTCCTGAAAGTCAGAAGCACCACAATATTCTTATTATTATGTGAATAAAAGTTTCCATGATAATTGGACCATTCAGAGCTCAATTTCACCATCACACTTAAAAATAAAATTTGATAACATGATTACATTATATTGATCTTATACAAACTATTTTTTCAACAAATATCATGAAACCCAAGTTACAGTAATTCTTCGAGTATACTCCCTCCACGCTTAATCATGTGTTCACTCGAGATTCAAGATATGTTAAATTGTGAAGTCTAATTATTGTCATTTCACGAAAATGACCGTAGATTAACCTCTGCAATGAGGTCACCATGGGGTTGAAAGGGGGGCAGGAGACCCCCTCCCGAGGGGGGGGGGTGCGGGGGTGGAGCCCAAGACCAAACTTTCATTAAGGATTGTTTAGGAATTTGTATTCTTGTAAAATTTTACTAAGAAATTGGAATTCTTGTAACATTTGGTTTTGTCATAATTTATCTTATAAAGAGGAAGTTGTGCTTAGATTTTATTATTATCATATAGAGAGAGAGAGAGAGAGAGAGAGATTTTCATTTGTAAACTCTTTTTTTCATCACAATGGATTATTGCAGCAACGGGAGATGACATATTCTCATATTGAGGCGAACCTTTATAAATCTTGCATATTGTTGAGTGTTTATTTTTCGTTCTTTTAATTGATTATTTTCGGTGGAATAAAATTAGGATTTATAATTCTCAACAAAATATACTCTAAATGTCCACTTAACCTATTGGTTGTTTGGTAGTACTTTTTAAGTATTTATAAACGACATATATTACTGATCATGTCAGTGAATAGTAAAATGTGAATTCTACGAAATGTAGGAATGAAAAGTAGCTTAAATTTAAGTGTTGCCATAAACAAGTCATTAGCTTTTTAACAAAATCAAGAGGATGTTCTAACTATGAGCTGTATATCCTATTTTTGCTATTGTAGGTAACACAGTTTTATGAATGTTAACATCTCCTCAACGCTCATTTTCTAGGATCTGATTATAGACCCAACCCCATTCATTGAATGCAGTTGCAGAGAAAGGAAAATGATGACGCAACTGCCAAAGAGAAGGGTTCATATCAGCTTTGTCAATCCCACTTTAATTTACCCTCTTTTTTGTGCTTCTTTAAACCATGTCATTTACTGATGCTGTTAAGACGTGGCAGGCTCTGTACTGATTCTCTGTTTCCTTCTTAAGAAGCCCACTTCAGAGAAGAAGAAGATTTAGTGGGGTGGGGTGGGTGGGGTGAATAGCAAGCAGTACGTACTAGGGAGAAGAAACTAGTCAGGAAGAAGCGTGAGAAAGGGAAGGCATATGTCAGTGGTATAGGGCAGTGGTTTAAAGGGACCAGATTGAGACCTTTGATTACCATTTTCATCCTCTTCAAATTTAACCGACAATCTTCTCTTTTTCTCTCACACACAACACCTACTCAGACTTCTGCTACTATTTATCTTACAAAAGCTTGCGTCTTTCTTTTTCATATGTGAACACTTGGAATAACTTGTTGCACCCTTAAAGCTTCTCATATTCACTTTGTGGCATAAAAAAGGAATTTCAAATCTTCAACTTTCTCTGCGCGTTGTGTACTGTGTGGTCCAGTTCTCCATTCTACCAAGGCTATTATATAACGCATACAGATTTAGGGTTTATATTTGCTTGTGGGAAGAGGAGGAAAAAGATCAGAGAGTTTGACAAAAAAAGAAAAGAAAAATGGATTGGAATGGTAACCTTAGAGTACCTTTCATTTCTCGTCCCGATAGTTCTTTCAGTGTCCTCCACAACTATAATTATGATCAATTTCCAGGTTAACCACTGTTCTTTTGTTCTATGACAACGTTAAAAGATCGATAATTTGTGCTGTTTTGTGTTCATAGGCTTCATTCACCGTGTTTCATGAAGGCCTGATACCTTTTGCACACTGCTTGTATACTTACCGTGTTTCTAATTTCATTTTGCTTATTATCGCTGTCCTAAATGGGATTATAGTTTAATCGATAATAGTTCTTCCTTCGATCCAATTCTTTTTACCTGAATGCATGAAGAATTCTAATCTTGCTGTCTTTAGTTTTGGGTGTTTAACTTGTCAGATAAATCTGATCTGTAAATTTAAATTGTCTTCCATTGGTTAAAATTTGAAAACATCAACTAAAAGTAATAGTAGTTTCTGGTTGGCTTCATTCTGAGCAACTTTCTTGTTCGATCTTTTCCAGGTTTAGAGATGAGACAGTTGATGCAGACACAACATACAGTGCTCCCGACAATGGACAAGAACAACAATATAAATAATTATGGAAACCAGGACAAGAAGAAACGATTAACCAATGACCAGTTGGAGTCGCTGGAAAACAGTTTCCAAGAGGAGATTAAGCTTGACCCTGATAGGAAGATGAAGCTTGCCAAGGATCTCGGGCTGCAGCCGCGCCAGATTGCGATTTGGTTCCAGAACAGGAGGGCTAGGTGGAAGACGAAGCAGCTTGAGAGATTGTACGATGCGCTTAAGCAGGAGTTCAATGCTGTGTCCAGAGAGAAACAGCAGCTCCAGGAAGAGGTTAGTGTAGTTGTATAGCAATTTCATTTCTCTATGCCCATAGTTATGCAAAGACTCAAGTTTCCATCTCGAAAGATTAATGTATGCGCGGAAGTCCAATTCTGTTTTTATTTTTGTCTGATATGGACTTTGTTTGCACATCTTCATCAAAAAGTAACAGATTCGACCAAAAGTTCCTTTTATTGGTCTATCTGAGTATGTTTGGTTCGTCATACAATTGAATCGACAAAATATTAACATTTTTTCCTCATCTCTAACATCATCCAACACCATACAAGTTTCTAACTTGTCTATTTGTTTCCATTCCAATTGCAAGGTTTTGGCATTGAGGGCAATACTCAAGGAGAAATTGACAAAAAAGCAAACCTCTACCGGTTACACAGAAGTTTCAGGCGAAGAGACAGTCGAAAGCATTTCGATTCCAAGCTCCGAAAAGCCTCAAGGGACGAGTATTCGTCATCAGATTGCAGAATGCAACTATGTCCTGAACATGGAAGACTATAATCCTATGATGCCTCCATATTGGGCTGCTCTCCCTTCTTGTCCTTAAACTCTATCTATATTGTTCATACTTAGCTTTATAATTCTAGTTCAGGTCCTATGTTCTAAGGCCCTGTTTGTCATCCTTTAAAAAACTAAATTATTTGCTACGGTATCATTTCTCCACTAAATATTTACGCAATAAAATATTCTACGCACAAACCAATAAAGTTTTCTTATTTTTTAACTACACATTCTCCAAAAAATACTATTTTATAACTCATTATTCCCAAATAAATTCCATGAA
>CAIGRB010079294.1:0-13125 GCA_903798255.1 Fraxinus quadrangulata | reverse complement strand
TTTTTTTTTTTTTTAAATATATATTTTCAGTGTAATGAATATCCTCTCGTTTTTGCTGTCGTGCAACAAATGAAATAAACTTGTGTTTGAGTCACATTATTTTGAAAGAATGTATTTTGAAATAGTAGAGTGATGAAAAATGTGTGGTTAAAAAAGAAGGAAAAATTATTGATGTGATAGAAAATATTATTTTATTGAAAAATGTGTGGTTAAAAATGAGTAGAAGATTGAGAATAAAAATTTTAATGTATACCAAACAGGGGCTAAAAATAATTTTTTTGTTCTATAAGATTTTATTACTATGATATCAAGTTCATTTTTCTTTTTTGAATTCCTACCACAAATCTAACGAAATAGGAGGAATAAACAAAAAAATTTGTTCAAGAATGAAATTTTGCCACGATTATTCATAATGGAATTTACAAGAAGAAATAAATTATTAGATTGGACAATAAACATGAAAATTGTGGAGAACACAAAAATGAAGTAAATATCAACAGTGCTTGACAGTAATATCAAGCTTAAGAATAGCCCTCAAATTAGGAATATCCAACGCCTCAGTAGTCATAATCCCATAACCTATCACAAATCTAAAATAACCAGTCCCAGAAACTATAGAAAATTCCCTCTCCTTCATGGCAAAAAGATCAGCCCCTTGAATCTCCAGAGTGCTTCCTTTGTAGGGTCCCTCAGTGAATATAACTGAAAAAACCAAGTGCAATCCTTTACCATCCAATTGAGAGTTGATGTACATACCTTGAGCTCTACCAATCTCTTTGGACTTTGGGTCCGGGCCTTCAGTAACTGGATCATCGACGGCTAAAAGTGTTCCGAAGTGTAAGATGCTTGTAGTGTGCCCATCTTTTCCGGCCACTGTAACGGCGGAGGCGTCGTCGCCAGTCAAGTAGTCGTGTACGTAGAAAGTGAGTTTGGTTTGGCGCCTGGGGAAGTTGAAGGCCCAGTAAAGAATGGGTAGAGCCATGAGAGGTAAGAAGGAACTTGAGGGGAAACTGAAGAGATTAGTCATGGATATTTCAATCTGGGAAAGATGGAGATTAAGGAAATCTTGGGTTTGATTGAGATTTATTATGATATAAAGATGCTTAGCATCGAAATTAGCTATGTTGTCTGAAGAAAATGACAAAGGAAATTGAACTAATCAACACTGTATTAAGAATTAATTATGTATTATCAGACATTTTGGGTTCTTAAACTAATATTTATCTGGTTTGAGATCATGTCCCACTTTAAAAGTTGGAAACCAGCTGACCAGGACAGGTTTAACCAAAACGTTATGTTTGAGTTACAAAATTGGGAAATCAAGAATCTAAATGCACTTGATGTCCTAAGATTAGAACCAGATTGGGAATTGAATAATGTGAAATGCTCTGAACCTGCTTCTGCTAGTAGTAAGAAAAATTAAAACTTACAGACTTGAACAAACCGAAGTTATCCTACTAATGCTCAAAAGCCTGCCAGGAAATCTATACTCATTTAGGCCTTGTTTGACCATCATTATTTGTAAAAAATGGAGTTTTGAATAGTACATTTTTTTAAAGAATGCATATTGTGATACTGATGATTTATTATAGTCTCAATTATATTTAAGAGTTTCTAATGTTTCAATTATATGTTTGAAACTTTGATCTTGTTTGTAATAATTTTCCCAATAAATTAGAGGTAATCCCTTGTGAATGTTCAACGAATGAGTAACGCTTAGAGCACGTGAACATCCACACCCTTAGTGACGAGAAATCCTTTGTTTCCTCTTCTTTTAATTTTCCACACTTGATTTTGAATGCTTGATAACGACCTGATTGTAACACGACAAAAATTAAAAGAAGAACGTTTAAATCAGTTAATTTGTTGAATTCGCTAGACGTTTTAACTTGAAAACATTAAAATGTGTCCATATTGAAATTCATTATATTTTTTTAAACCTAAGATATGTCATGAGCTAGGATGTCGCCCTATTTTTGACATCATATTCTTCATCACCTTTTATTGTAAAAAAAGAAAAATTACTTGCAATATGCTTAGTTATAAAAAGATGCAAATAACATTTATATAATTTGTTCATTTTCGTACATAAAAGTAACAAATTGTAACCAATCTTTTTGAATAAAAATTAACAATAGTGGTGGTGTTTGGCTAGCTAACACTCAACACAGACTACTACCCTTTGGTCCTACACAGAAAATACCCTTTTCATTAAAATGAATTGGGTATTGGTCAATTAGGCAATGGCCACGCCCTCAAAAATTTCTTTTCCATGTGTTCTATTTGTTCCTTGATCTGTCTATCATCATAAATTATCTTCAAGGCAAAAACTATTGACTGCTGCAGAAATCCAAAAATCCCATGAACTCGTGATTGTTTATCATTCTGATGCTTTTCTCTACCCCGATAACGCCTGCAAGAAATTTCCCCCAAAAAAAGAAAAAAAAAGAAAGAAAGAAATCAGTCAAGATGGAGCTAAATATTTCGTAACATTATGCCTAGAATGGAATTCTTGAAGTAACGTTGTACTTACCCATAGTTAGAGCACTGGCGAAAATGACACCAGAGAGGATAAACACGATGATTGAACTCCGTTTTAAGATGGCGATTAGCTTTCTTACGATGAATTGTCCCCAAAAACCGGCTAAAATCGAAACGGACATGAGGTATAAAGCTGCAAAAAGAAATTTGGATAGACTGTTACTCCTTAGCCAATGTAGAAAGAAACATCGAAAATGCAAGGAAAGTATACAAAACAAATGTACCGTAAGGAATGGGAAATCTTTTGAGTAGATAGAATTCGACTACAGATAACGAGGATGAGAACATCATCACAAAAGTTGCTGTCGCACTAGCAACCTGCAAGATGTGTAGACGTTATAGTACACTAGTGTCTAATACACATTATCAAACATGACATGCAAAATAAGATCTCCGACCCTCTGTACCGTTGCAGAATATTCATGCCAAAAACATGTACGTTAGATGAAAAGCTATAATACCTGAGGGATAACACCGATCTCAAGGAGGAGAGGACCAAGAATGAAACCACCACCGGACCCTAACAGGCCACCAACAGTGCCTCCTAAGATACCACATAGTGCACACAGTGCCAAATTTGTAGCAGTCCATTGAATAGTAGCCTCGCATATTGATTCTGCATTACCCGCGAGCCTCCTTTTCTTGCTTTCCTTGTACAGTTTGATGCATTCGTAAAAGAACACCGCAAAAGCAGCCGGGAACTGAAAAAAGGAACAAAAACTTATTGAGACTTGTTTCATGGGCAAGGGTATCGACCACAAAATGTGCCCGAACCTATCTCTGTTAATGTACCTGTAACAAGTTGAGCACCCAGTACAATGCAGTACAAGCTCTCAAATCATTCTGCAGACCAACATTCATATTAAGTGACCAGCATAAATACGAAAACATTATGTCACTAGTTTGTTTGATATATAGTACTAAATATGAAGGGACAAGAATATCATCCTAGATTGTCCAATTTGTCTTATCAAACATGCCATACTGAGTTTAGAAAGGAAAGTGATGCAATTCACTTGCCTTGAACACTTGAAGAAGCAAGAAACAAATCCACACGATCAGTAGCACCGGAATTCTCTTGATGTTAAGGTTGTCCCTCATAATTTGCTGAAAAGAATAAGAATAATGTTTCAACATTGATAAATAGAAGATAGAAGAGGAGTAAAGAAAGGTAGACATGGTTTACCAAAGCCGTTTTCTCCTCTTTCGGGACCAACGGTTCGTACTCCACGTCAATAAGAACTGATATAGAAAAACAGGGGGTCAATTCTTTTTCCCAATTCTAAACCCACAAAAAAAAGTGAAAAAGAAAAATAAAACCTTGCTGTATGAATTATAGCACAAGTTTCTCATGTACTTACTTTCCCCAATAGAGTTAACAAAAGTTTGTTGCCCCTCTGCCATGGCTTTCTGCAATGATCCAAAGAGAAGAAACAAACAGTAATTAGCAGCATATTTGAGGAACGTGTAGTATGGCCATAAATTTGAGGAACTAACCTTCAAAATAGTCTCTTCTTTCCACATCTCAGTTGCCCTAAAAAGGGACCTTGAAGAAGTCCCTATTGTCATATGAACATAGTAGTTTTGATTAAAAGTATTTCATTCTCAGTCATTCAAGAAACCGTAAGTTCGAGTAGTAACATTGCATACCGATGAACAGAATAATAATTAAGACAGTGATGAGCCAATATGGGAAGACAACACTCAAAGATACTCCAATGGTAATGCCAAGCATGAGCATAGGCTGGAAGAGAAGGGCTAAATCATAGTCAATAATTGGCACTTCTCTGCAGGGATGAGGGACTCTCAAATTGTACCAAACTGATGATGCTGAAGCCCCCATTATCATACCTACAGTGAAATTCATGTCAAGAACTCAAATCTTGAATCAAAATAGTTGTTTTATGCCTCAAATCTTCAAGTGATTGGGAGATAGATTTTAGTTCTTACATTTTGAAATAGCAGCAGCAGACTTGGTATCAAATCCCACGATTAAAGTAAGCATAGGGACAAAAATGCCGCCTCCGCCTATTCCGCCTACCGTTCCACAAGCCGAGCCCAAGAATCCCGTCACAGTTGCCAACACAACTCTCCAACTAAACTTCAATTCCTGCCATAACCAAGAAAATTAACATCTTGATCAAAATACAAGAAAATCTTCGTACGAAATACAAGCTTATATATCGTGAAAGTTGATATTAGAGAAAACAGCCTTACTCCACTGGTTCCCTAAATCTAACGACTCTAATTGTGTCCCAAATCCCTGTGTCAAAAACTGAATTTGTAGGCTTACAACCACTCTGGTATCATCTCATTACTAATCGGTTTTAAAGACGAGTTCTACCCAATTTAGCAGTTGGAACACTTCATTATTTAAGTATACATTGAATATAAGCATTAAGAACCCACAAAAATACTTGCATATATAACTCACAGGCCAAACTTTGGATTCAGATCCATAGAGATTGGAGTTTGAAGATGAAAGAAGTGACACTTTTGCATAACTTCCATTCGAAGGGCTTTTGATGAAATAAACCGATAGAATTGCCGCGGAAAAGCCCGTCAGCAAATACACCACCAGCCCTTTTGTTGCCATGGCAACGGCACCACCTCAAAGTTTAACTCCTTCAGAATTCAAAAGCCACCACCCTTCTGTTTTCCCTCCTTTATGTTACTTTGTTGATCTCCAAAACGAATGAAACAGCGTGCAAAAGTAACACTAATCAACAAACAATCTACAGTATTTATAATAGGGACAATACATAGAGAATCTATAGACATGCGATGGGATAAGGGCACATGTAACAGGTAAGGAATAGCTATCAGCTTCCAAATAGGACAGTGAGTACTAGTGACAAGCCCGTCAGCAAAGTTGGAATTGGCAACTTGACATTCATTGAATTGCAAGATTTTTAGAATAATACCTAATATTTTACGAATCTATTTTAGTAAAATAATTATTCTTTAATGTCATTTTGCGGTTAGGGTAGGATGTCACGAAGTACAATTTGAATTGGATAGGTCTATTTGATTATACAATCAATCTATTTGTATTTTGTACAATGTTAGTTGATGTGACAAAAAAATATTGATTAAAAAGAAAAGATATTTCTTAAATTGTCCAAGACAATATGTCACATAGTATGTTGTCAACCAATATTGTACACCAAGTATCATATTTGATTATAAAAGGTAAAAGAAAAAATAATTCCAATTCCTAATCTGAATTGATTTTTATCATATTCCCTTGTACGCTCCTCATAAATGATTTTTTTTATTTTTTATTTTTTTTCTAATAACATTAAAACATCAATAGGAAAACATTAAGAGAGAAAAATTAAGAGCAAAATGTATTTTCTTGACTCAAAAATTTGTGCTAGTCCATCTCTAGCCCATCAAATTAAATAACTCTTGTTTAAATTTGGTTTTATTAATAAAAATTGTATTTGTTATAATTAACTTATTCGTAAATTAATTTGAGTATAAGAATATTCTTAAAGATGAGCCAAACATGAACGTGAATTAAATCCAATTTCATTAGACTCTCAAAATTCTAAGTCGATTTTTTTTCATTTTGAATGTGATTCCTCAATCGCTATGAAATGTGGTGATATAGAAGATTGATACACACTAAATAGTATTTTTAAGATAGATAACATATAGTGATGTAATTTTGATTTCATATTTTGGCCAAAACTTTCAATTATTTGGAAAGACTGGTTGTTAAAATTCTTTAGAATAGTCTCAATAGGTAATTTCTTAGTTTTTCATCAGTGAATATGTATCATTTGTTTATTTCGATCATGATTCCATCAGTTAATATTCCATAAGGTAAGCGTCGATTTTCTTTTTAATAAGAAAAGATACGAAGATCTAATGAAACATCTTGGATTAGAACATCAAAACTTCTTTCATTTAATTGAATATTGCACTCTTTATCGTGAATGTCAATTAGTTTAACCTCATAAATTTGATCTCTTGTGGTGTGACAATTTTAGCACATCCTAATATTATTTTTTGATTTCGCCTCTGCAGGTCCCTATAGCTTTAAAAATATAATCTTCTATTTTCTTTTTAAATGATTTTTGATTAATTTATTTTGAGGAAAAAAACACACACACACATTTCCACAAGGTTATGAAAGGTTAAGAAAAGATATTTTATTTGTTTAAAACTTAAATCATAATCCACTTAAAACAAAAAAAAAAATTCTTACCTAATTTTTAGGTCAAATAAATCAGTCCAATAATGTGCTAATGCCGTAGAATGGACTCACGTTATTATAAAGTATTTCTTGCGACAAAAACACACAAAAGAAAATCCAAAACTATGTCGAAATAAATAATATATGGGAGCCCCACACGTATTTCAGTGAAAGATTTTTTATCAGAATATTTTTTTGGGTCCCAAAATTCTTACTGTGCGTGACAAGTTTAGATAAATTCAGAGGAAAATTAAGGTGAAAAAAAATGAAATTCCATAGTATGACTCAAGAGTCCTGTATTTAGAAAAACAAGAGCATGAAGATTGAAGAAGGACAAGAGATACAACAACAAAAAGAATGTCAAATTGAAGCTAAATTTTATTTTAGTGAATTTTTTTTTATTTATTATTTCAGCTCCCAATAAAAATAAATAAATTTCTCCATTTTATTTTTTGCTTCGTGTGAATATCAATTCTACCAATAGTAAAGAGTAAAATTGGCATAACAAGGAAAATTTTTGCATCCAAAATGTAATTAAATGTCGGGATGAAGCTCATAGATAAGCATTGGTGCGGCCAAGCTAATTAAGTCCATGTTTGTCATCCATTTTATCTAATATTATTTGCTACATTAAACAATTTCCACCACATATTCACTCAATAAAATAGTCTACACACAAATCATTGAAGATTCGCACGTTTCTATAAATTCAAAATTTTTGCGTGTGGATTGCCGACTTTATTTTGATAATTTCTCTTTTTTTTATTCTTTTCTCGGCAGGTGGGGGTATTTTTGGGTTTCTATTTTTTGGTCTTTGTTTTATTTTTTATATAAAACAATATCAAAGTGTCAAGTGGTTGGTTTACAATCTTTTAAAATGAAAAAAAATTGTCTTATCTTATCCCCGTTGGAAGTCGAATGATTAGATGTGGGATAAAATAACCGGTTTACCCTTCTAATCAATTTTCTTATCTAAGCTCGCATTTTCTTCAACATTTTTTTTAATGATATGATCAAATCATATAAATTATTTGGATATCACTAAATACTTAGCTCAAATTCAAACGATTTGGAAGAGAATACTTAAAGTGGATTTATTTATTTATTAGACAAGATGACGCATTTCAAAAGCGAATATGCACTCTACTTCAATTCTATTATGATCTCAAAATATTGAGGTATTTGATCACATTTATTTATAATTTCACTCATGGCACACCAAAGACCACTCACATGGGTCCCACCCCAGTGGATATCAAGAAGGGTGTCAAAACCTTTCTAGCAAATAGGGACACATGTGAGTGGATATCAAGAAAGATATCAAAATCTTTCAGACAAACAAGTTTAATTATACTTTTGAAGTACCATCACCATGGTCAAAACAATCAGCGTACCCCATTTGGTAAAGTAGTTGAACATATAACAAGGTGTCAACTTTTATTTACATACCTAGGACAAATCAATTCTCAATCAAAACATGACTATGCAAACACATGACTCATGCTATTAGAAAACAATTCAAGGCACTTAATCACTAAATATAACATCCAACAACAAAACCACCAACAAAACACATCTTTCGGATTTTGAAGAATGGAAGTGGGGCGGAGAGAGCGGTGGGCTCTTGTCCAAGCCCAGGTTTTGTAAAAAAAAAAAAAAAAAAAAATTGGCTATAGCCCTTTTTTTTTTTCAACTGTCCAACCCAGTAACCCACCGTTATGCCCAATTGAAAATTTGAAAACCCAATTTGCTATTTATATAAAATTAAACCCAATTCTCAAACCCTTTACCCTGTGCACGGTTTCTTGATTTCTTCCAATTCGCCCATTACCGGAACCCTTTATCGCCGTCCATCGAAGTCCGTCCTCTATCAGCCGAACATGCTCACTATTCTTCTTCTCACTGTTCAATTTATTCCGATAAGTGAAAATCGGCCATGCAGCCTGCTCATCGTTCTTTTCTTCACTCTTCAATTTCTTGGGTTTTGTGTTTAATTTCTTCACTATTCCGGATTTAATTTCTTGTGTTTTGTGTTTAATATATTGTTTCAGTTTCAATTTTGTAATATCTTGTAACTCTTGTTTTGTTTCAAACTTTCAGTGTCGATTCGGCCCTTGTGTGTGTAGTGCAGTTGTGCTTCAGCCTTCATTTGCGACCTGCAATAATGTGTGTTTGGTTAGATACTTACATTATTTACACTTGTAAGTTGTAACTTGTTCACATGAATTTAGGCCACATTAGACAATTTATACTCCATGGAATAATTTGAAATTAAAGGGCTACTGGCAGCTAGTTGTTAAAATGGAAAAGTTGTTTGATAAAAATTAGACTTGCTACTGCTAGTTGCTAAAATGCTAGGTAATTTGNAGTTGCTAAAATGCTATGTAATTTGCAGTTGCCAGTTGGTATATCAATTTGATATTTTCAATACAGCCATAGATTTTCAGATGATGAAGTTAGATACAAGATTTAATGAGACATCATTAGAACTCATTTTTCTCAGTACGGCTTTGAATCTAAAAAATTCTTTTGAATCATTTAACATGGATAATATTTGGAAGCTTGTGAAAAAGTTTTATTCTGAAGATTTTACGCAACAAGCTATTTATTATTTGAAAATTGAGTTGCAACATTATTAGAAACATCGTTTCTAATACCAGTTTAGTACTAAATTGACTAAATTGATTTGTTTAGTACTGACACTACCAGTTTCAACAGCGACAGTGGAGCGAGCATTTTCAGCATGAAACATGTGAAGACGAAAATTCGTAACAAAATGGATGATTTTTTTGCCGATTGTTTAACACTAAACATTGAACGAGAATTTAGTATTAATTTAGATCTAGATTCTATTATAGATGAATTTTATGCTATAAAACATCGTCGGGTACAATTGTAATAGATAACGTTATATTACAATTTTTCTAGTTATATATAAATTTTATTCGTACATTAAATTTTGAAAAATTTTGCCCACGTACCGTTAATTCCTGGCTCCGCCCCTGGAAGTGCCATTTCAACTCAACCCATCAAAATCATAAATATAGCATCAATTTACCTAAAATAATAAATTGAAAAAAATAAATAAATAAACAAGGTGCAAGAGTGATGGAATTGTACTCTTAACACTTACAAGAAAATGCAATAGATTGTAAACAAGGATATTAGTGTTTGATTGAATTTCGTTATAATCTTCTTATAATTTAAAGTTTAAATACATTACTCTTCATTTTAATCACATTACATTTGTTCTCAAACAAGTTTCTTACGCTGATAATAAAGAGTGAAATATTGGCGCAATGTTTATGGAAGGAGAAACCATTTTATTAACATATTTCAATACATACAAAACCACAAACTTGACAGATTAAAGCATAAAAAGGAAACGAGACTCTTGACTTCCTTCTGTCTGTGTGTTCTATTCTCCGTTAATGCAACCTCAGATGCTAGGTCTACACATTATAGCCTACATCCTTCCAGGACGGTCCACACGCACCCGGCCACCATCATCCAACCGTCCAACGTCGTTGAAAGTTTGACCACTCGTCTGGCCAGCAGGAGTCGCCACCACGTCAAGCTCCACTACCGAAGCCGTCGCCCCGGCAGGCGTCTCATCCACCTTCACCGCCATTACAATCGGAATCCCCTCCTTATCCACCGTCAATCTCTCCCCCGCCTTTGGAAGGCCGGGTTCGCGTGTTTCACGGATCTCTTCTCTTGCTTCTGTTGGATGTGGAGTCAGTTTATCTTTGATGGCGTCCTTTACACTGCCTAAGGCACCAAATATGACGCCACCCTTTTCACCACTTCCCCTGTTGTATCCACATAAAAAAAAAAAAAAAAAAAAACATATACACAAAGTAATAAAAATGACAGGACAATTGCAGTAAGATTTAGGAGTTGCTACCTTTCCGCTTCGGCTCTCCTTGTATCCTCATCCTTGTCCCTTTCTCCTTCCAGTTTCATCTCTTCCATTTTCCTTCTTGCTTCTTCCTTGGTTCCTTGGTACTTCTCCTATATTACATAATCTTCTTATAAGTTAAATCTCTCAGTCTCAGCTTCAGAAAGCCAATTCAAGAAGCCATAACCAAACATATACACAGACATAATGAAGTTTCATAAATAGCTAATTACCTTAGCTGCTTCAGTAGTCTCTTGTGTCTCCTGTTTTGCTGCTTTGGTTGTCTCTTGGGCCTTCTGTTTTGCTTCTTCAGGGGTCTCTTGCGCTTTCTGTGTAGCTGTTTCACCAGTTTCTTGTGCCTTCTGCTTTGTCTCTTCTTTCTTCCCAGTCAAATAGTCCACAGCCTTCCTTGCAGCATCGGCTGCTGAATCCTCCAGTTCAGAAATTTTGCCAACGGTAGTATCCTTTCCCTCTACGGCCTTCTCAGCAGTGTAATCCTTGTATTCACCAGCTTTCTCCATTGTTGTATCTTTTGCTTGCTTAGCCTCGTCTGCCGCATAGTCCTTGTATTCCCCAGCCTTTTGCATTGTCGTATCTTTTGCTTCTTTTTCATTTTCCATTGTTGTATCCTTTGCTTGCTTAGCCTTGTCTGCTGCATAGTCTTTATATTCTCTAGCTTTCTCCATTGTTGTCTCTTTTGCTTGCTTAGCTTTGTCTGCCGCATAGTCCTTGTATTCCCTAGCCTTTTCTCCAGCATAGTCTTTGTATTCACCTGCTTTCCCCACAGCAGAATCCTTAGTCTCTTTCGCCTTCTCTGCTGCATAGTCTTTGTATGCACCAGCTTTTTCCAGCGTAGCATCCTCCGTCTCCTTGGCCGTCTGTGCAGCATAATCTGTATATTCCCCTGCCTTCTCCATTGTAGAATCCTTGGTCTCCTTTACCTTCTCTGCAGCATAATCTTTGTATTCACCAGCTTTTCCCGAAGTAGTACCCTTCGTCTCCTTGGCCTTCTGTGCAGCATAATCTGTATATTCCCCTGCCTTCTCCATTGTAGAATCCTTGGTCTCCTTTGCCTTCTCTGCAGCATAATCTTTGTATTCACCAGCTTTTCCCGAAGTAGTATCCTTCGCCTCCTTGGCCTTCTCAGCTGCTTCTTTTGCGTTCTCAGCAGCATAATCTTTGTACTCGCCGGCTTTTCCCAGCGTAGTATCCTTCGTCTCTTTCGCCTTCTGTGCAGCATAGTCTGTATATTCTCCTGCCATCTCCATTGTAGAATCCTTAGTCTCCTTCGCCTTATCAGTAGCTTGTTTCGCCTTCTCAGCAGCAGAATCCTTGGTCTCTTCAGCCTTCTCCCCCATGTAATCCTTATATTCTCCCATCTCCTGCGCCGCCGAATCTTTATATTCCCCCACATTTTCTGCAGCATCCTCCGCCGTCTCTCGAGTCCTCTCGGCAGTTTCATGGGACTTGCCCAGCACCGCCTCCTTAGCATGCTCAACTGTCCCCTGGACTGTTCTCGAAATGCTCCCGATAACACCGGGACCCTCCTGTTCATACCCTTCTGTGGTATCTGTCTCGGGCTCGTGCTCAAATTCCATTTTAGCGACTTCTTCTCTCTCTCTTCTCTCTCTGTTCACATCACTAAGCTCGGCCGCTGCAATTCTTGCATCTTGCTCAGCTCTTTCTTCTTTCGTTGCTTGCCTTGAAGCCATTTTTTGCCAATTCTATACACTCAAAAACTCTCTAGAAACACTAAAATTGAAAGTACCACTTCATAAATCAATCAAATCAAAATGTGATGAAAATTGTTGTGAATTGTGTTGTAACGATGTTCGGATTGAGCGAGAGGGAGAGAAATATAGGAAAATCTTAAGTGACACTTGTGATTGTTGAATGTGCCCAACAATGACACGTGGTCATGCATGCAAGACAATATAAAGGATTAGGGTGGCACGTTGCTGGCGATATGCATCGGATCAAAACCATGGGCGGTGATCGGTGGCTTATCTCTGACGTTGCCGCCGGAACTTGAAATTAGTCGTTTTATGCGGCGAGTGTTGAGTTGTGAAAATACAAGGAGATTATAATGAGATAGGTAATGAAAATTTATGAATAATAAGTGAATAAAAATTGTGAATGCACAGTAAAAATAAAAGTTCTACAAAAATTAAACTTAATTGCCAATTATTTTCTTTTAAATTTAGTGAAAAACTAAAATAATTAAATTCTACACGTTTGATAATGTCCTAACCTGTTAAGTTCGGGCATAACGGCCCGAACATTAATTGCACACTTTTGTCAGAGCACGATGTTACATCCTCGAGCTTATAACCTCGGGTTACCCCCTCCTCGGCCTTCGAGGAAATGGCACTAGGACGCCACTCCGAGCAATCCCCAGACTTTTCGATCTCTACCTCGCATCGAAGTGTGTTCTACCCTGGGTACGACGCTCCGTCGGCAATAGGATACCCTCAGAAAG
>CAIGRB010079258.1:0-28800 GCA_903798255.1 Fraxinus quadrangulata | reverse complement strand
AAATTACTTATTCTTAGACCAAATTTAGCACAGTTTGGGGGTGATTTTGCTGTTGTAGGAAGATGCGGATGTGGACATGGATATCATGTATGAAAACTTTTGTGTGGATTGTCTCAGATTAACAGGATAAAATCTTAAGTTGGATGTCAATTTGTTTGAATATGTATTTGATTGCAGTGATCAAGGCATAAATTGATTTTAAATGCAAAACTTCTCTTCGAAGCCTTTTTTTCTCCGGGTTATTAAGCCGTAAGGGTGTTTAAAACCTGGTGCCCTAAAGTTATCTGACTTGAGAGTCATCGATCTAAAGCCCATGAAAAAGAAAAATATTTTTGAAAATCAGAAAAAGCAAGTGCATAAAAAAAAGAGCACTAAATTCCTTGGTTAAGCTGCAAACACTTGTTTGAGAGAATTTGATTTTTGATGAAGGATAATAAGACTAAATTGAGTATTGGAGGTTGAAGCAATCAAAGAAATGGAGAATCCTTGTTTATTGATGTGTTGACTTGTAATTAGTAGAGTTTACCTGAATTACTTAATAAGGAATGATTTTATACTAAGCACCCTAAGCACCACTGACATGTCATATTAATTCATTAGTGGATAAAGATTTGATGGATATCAACATTTGAGTTAAATTTATTATCTATCAATGAATTAATATGACACGGCATTGGTACTTAGCATAAGATAAATTGAAGCATACTCGTGGTATTGATGGTTTTAATGCAGACAAAACAAGGAAGATAATGCCCCAAAAATTTTGATGTTAACAATTACCATAAATGAAATTACTTTTAAAATGATGAAGGAAAAACATATGTCCCAAACTGGAAAATATGATACATTATATGCACAACGACGTTATGGAAGCATGAATTTTAATTACTAATTATTTCAGCCAAAAAAATCTGTAAAAGATTAAGTGAGAGAAAAATAGTAGTACTATTCATAGTAAAAACTACCGGTAGTCGTCGTACATGGCATATACGTGATAGTTTGTTATTTGATGCATTAATGTGTTAGCTTTTTATTATCTCATGCATCAAATAATAAACTACCAATTGTACACCACGTAGAACGACTATCGGTAGTTTTCACTATCAATAGAATAATACTATTTATCATCATGATGATAAATCAACGGTGATGTAACGGTCTATGTGGAATAATGAGATTGGATAGTTCAATTTATATGAGAGAGATGAGGATGAAAGAGAGAGAAATATGAGGGATAATGAATTGGCAAATCACCGATGATTTATCTTTATGATGATAAATAGTATTACTCCTATGAATAGCATTATTCGAGGAAAAAATGGCTTTTAAGAAATGCACATATTAATACGATAGAATTGCCAAGAAAGTTACTTATTAATATAATAAAAAAAACCTTCAAAATTTTAACATATATAATGAGCTTTCAATTATTAATTTTTTATTTAGTATATCTTAAAGAAATACATATGAGTAATCATTTATGTGAAGCAACCACAAGATCATTAATACCCAACTCAAACATGACCAATCCAACATTTTTTCTTATAAAAAATCATGCAAAATCCATAACCACATTTTTTCAATTCTCATTTCTAGGATTTAATGGTATTGAAATTTAAGTAACCACAATTTACTATTAAAAAATTTTATTCTTTATTTACCCCCTAACTTTACCCCGAATGAATATGTCAATATCAATAATTAAAGCTAAAACAATAAGAATTTCCCTTTGCTGCTGGACCACTATTCCAACTCTAAAAATAAAATAAAAATTTTCAGATCGAAAACTAAATTAGAGAATTGGACCCAACAAATACCATATTAGTCATGGTATTGTTGATTCCATTTCAAGAAATTCTATTCTGAATAGGCTTGGTCTCATGTTGTCTGTGAAATCTTTGACATATTCATTCGGGGTAAAGTTATGTACAAAAAGAGAACCAACATGTGATCTTTTTGCATTCAAATGACGATTCTCTTAGTCAAATATCAACAAACATGGGAATTCCATATTCTGATGCGCGGACATATTTGCAAATTTTGGTTCCTTGCAATGGTTTGAATTGCATTATTTATTATTAAACCATTGTTCTGTGTAATCTCGTGTTACAAGAATTTTATTTACTCCTTGATCGTCCTTTTCCACGCTGACATGGTTTTTGACCGACATAATTAGGGTTTGGGTTTGGCTTCGATCCATGTACTAATGACTACAAAGTTTTTAGAATGTTGGTAATTGTAAATGAGGATGAGTATGAGTATGGGAATATCGACTGCCTCAAATATGAGATATACAATTTAAATACTGATTCCTGGAGAGAAATTGATGATGTAGTGCCACAAGTATCGCATTCCCCTTGTTTAGAAATGTTCTTTAATGGAACGTGTCACATGTTATCAAGAAGGGCATATTTTGGTCCAATTATTCTTTGTTTCATAATAAGTAGTGAGGTTTTTACAATCATAGACTTTCCAGAAAGTTGTTTAAAGTAATACGGAAAATATTATAGTTTGTCATTATGGTTCATTGTCAAGAATGGATGAAAGAACCATGTCTTTTTGACATTTGGATGATGAAGGAATATGCTGTAAAGGAATCTTGGATCAAACAATTTATAGTAGGGCCTATTCTTGTCATGTTCCCATTATCATCTTGGAAGAACTATATGTTTCTTATGGAAAGCGGCGTTAGTCAATTAGTCTCTTGTGAACTTAACACCAATACATTTAAGAAATTTGAAATCTATAGTGATCGTGTTAGGTTTTGTGACAAAAATTCTATATGATTTAGAGGTTTGTTGCATGAAGGAAGCTTGTTTAATCTTGATTTAGGAGTCTGGTTTGTTTAGGAATAAAATTTCATGGTGTTTTGAGATTTTGATTGAATTAAGGACTTGAAGATGAAGTAAAACACTTTGGAGAGAAAAAGGGAGATTTTCAGCAAGCTAGGCGCCGCAGCACTAGGCAAGGGGTACCACGGCACCGGCGCCCCTGGAATGAACAGAGAACCTGACGCGAAGGCGCCCAGATTGGTGCCGAGGTGCCCGGTATTTTTTTCATGGTTTTCTCGTTTTATCCATATTTTGAGACTTTTTCTTCATCTTGGATTCAATAACTTCGAGATTTGGCTTCTATAAATACTCCACAAGGTATATGCACTTAAGGAGGAAGAAAAGGCAAGACTCAAGAGAGATTATAACAATTAGATCATTGTGTATACATTAGAAACAAGTGAGAATTGTTTAGATTAGACTGAGAGATTCAAAATCTTGTAAGGCGATTGGTTTTTTCTTGGTATAATAAATCTCCTCTTCCACAATTTTCTTGATTGTTGTGTGATTCATTAAATTTCATATTGTTCATAATTTTTCGCCTTTAATTATTTGGCCGGTTTCTCAACAAGTGATATAAACAAGTTCTTGATATCGGGTTGGTTCATAATAAGTAGTATCAGAGCCAAGGGTTTTTTGGCAGTTTCTTGGAAGGCCCAAATTGATTATTAAAGCGAGGTTGGAACAAGGTCGATTGTTCAGGGATGAAAACTTTGAAATTTGAAATTTCGCTTTTGGATCGCAACAGTAGGTTTACACAGTGGCAAATCAAGATGTAAGCTGTTCTTGCTTAATTGGATCTTGACGATGCTTTATTGGGGATTGATAGGATGCCTGCAACAATGACTGTAGAGGAGAAACCACGGAAGGATCGAAAAGCCCTATCTCAAATACTTCTTCATCTTTCTAATGAAATTCTTCAGGATATGGTAAAGGAGAAAAGTGCCGCTGCATTGTGGTTAAAGTTGGAGCAGCTTTGTATGACAAAGAGCTTGACAAATAAGTTACACTTGAAGTCTCATCGCTTGATGGAAAGTGAATCTTTAGAAGGTCATCTAACAGTGTTCAAGAAAATTGTCGCTGATCTGGAAACGATGGAAGTTAAGTATGATGAAGAGGATTTAAGGCTGATATTGTTATGCTCGTTGCCATATTTATATATGACTTTTAGAGATACTATTCTCTATAGTTGGGATACTATTACAATTGACGAGGTATATGATGCGCTTTATTCTAAGGAAAGGATGAAGCATCTGATCGTCGGTTCTAAAGCTCATGGAGATGATCTTGTTGTTCATGAGAGGAAGACGGGTAGTCATGGAAGGGATAGAGTCAAGGATAGCAACATCGGTATAGTATGTTGGTATTGCAACAACAAGGGGAACATGAAGAGGGATTTCTATAAGTGGCGGAAGAGGTTTGTTATTACATATCAAAATGAATCATCAGAAAATTTCGGTAATGTTAATCTTGCAGAAGATAACGGTGATGGAGATTTGTAGGCGATTACTGAAGGTGACTCCAAACCTTGATTCAGCTTACACTTTTCATATGTGTTCAAACCGGGATTGATTTTCTTCATATGAAACATTTACAAAGGGTTTCGTGATGACGAGAAGCAATGAGCCTTATAGAATAGCTGAGATTGGTAACGTCAAAATCAATATGTTGAATGGGACGGTTAGAACACTTGGCCAGATTTGACATGTTCTAGGTATAAGCAAAAATCTAATCTCTTTGAGTGCTCTTGATTCAAAAGGGTACAGGTATACCGGTGGAGTTAGAGTTCTAAAAGTTAGCAAGGGTGCCCGGGTTGTGTTAAGGAGGTAGAGAAAGTCCCGATTATATGTGTTGGAAGGTTCGACGATCATGGTGGAAGTGGCTGCAGCTTATGGTTTAGTAAGCAGTAATCGGGTTGTTCATGGTGATTTGGACAATAATATTGGGAAACCTTCTAGTAGCTCAGGTGGAGCTGGTTGTGATCTTGTTGATCATGTTGCTCATGGTAATTTGAGCAGGTTTGACAACTAAAGTGGAGTTGGGATTGCTTGTGATGGTTCAAGCAGTTATATTAACTCGGCTGGAGCTAAAAGTGAACGGGATGATTCAAGAAAAGATGGCGCGCAAGGTAGTTATGCTGGTATGCAGGGCTTGGATATAATTCATAGTTGTTGAGTATGCCTGGAATGGGCATGGCGTGCCTGGCAGGTGCATGGGGTGTCCGGTTGGGACATGGTGGAAGAGTTGGAGAATGACTTGAATAGTAGAGTTTTAATTCCTTGTTATGGAATTTGTGTTAAGGTGGAGTTTATTAGGTTTCGTGACAAAAATTCTATGTGATTTAGAGGTTTGCTGCATGAAGAAAGCTTGTTTAATCTTGATTTAGGAGTCCAGTTTGTTTAGGAATCAAATTTCATGGTGTTTTGAGAGTTTTATTGAATTAAGGACTTTGAGATATAGTACAACACATTGTAGTGAAAAAAGGGGGATTTTCAGCAAGCCCGGCGCCCGGGTTGGCGCCGAGGCGGCCAGTAGCGTGTTTTTCCGCAGTTTTCTTGTTTTATCCGAATTTTGATACTTCTTCTTCATCGTGGACTCAACAACTTCGAGATTTGACTTATATAAATGCTTCACAATGTATAGACACTTAAGGAGGAAGAAAGAACAAGACTCAAGAGAGATTATAACAACTAGATTATTGTATATACATTAGAAACAAGAGAGAAATGTTTAAATTAGATTGAGAGGATCAAAGTCTTGTAAGACAATTTGTTGTTTCTTGGTATAATAAATTCTCCTGTTCCACAATTTTCTTGATTGTTGTGTGATCCATTAAATTTCATATTGTTCATAATTTTTCGCCTTTAATTATTTGGCCGGTTTCTCAATAAGTGACATCAAAATGTTCTTGATATCGGGTTGGTTCATAACAGATCGTATAAATTCATTGCATATCATAATATTTAGGGAGAGCTTAGTTTCAATAAAAAAACAAGTGAGCATAATAATTAGGCAGAATTAGTCGTCAATGTTTTTATATTCCAGTGATGCCTCCTTTCTTTACACCATCAAGAATCTATACATGTAATGTATATTTTCAATCATTGAATTATTATAAATTTATTCTTTTACTTATATCTTACAAAAAGAAATTGCTCCATGTCACTATTTCGATAAACTATGTTTAACACCATATATGTTCTCCAAATTACAAGTACACAATAAAACAATAAGTAATTAGTAAAAGTAGATCGTGAGTCGAGTATTGATATTACAAGAATTGCGTTGCTAAGTACTGAAATTCATGATCCTAAATTTATTTGAATATATTTTGAAGTGTGATTTTGAACTAAAACTACTAAAAATGAATAAAAACAAGTATTCGTTCAAATCAATGAACTTGTGATACTAAGACTTCACTATTGTAATTTATCTTGTTCAAATTCACTTTATAGATGTTGACAATATAAAATTATACGAGCACCCAAAAATATCTTCTAAAGCTCCGTCGAAATGTGTAATTTCTCATGGGGTGATTTGATTGGATGAAATATAAGATAGCTCTTACTTTAATGCCACCTAGAGACCATCTGATACATAATCACTCAATCAAGTCTCAAGCAATTCGTTGATATGGCTAAGTGCTCAAAAGTATGGACAATAAATGCATTTAAAGTAGATTGCACAATATATTAACAATATTATTCAAATTTTAAGAGTTATATCTGGATATAAACAATCAAAATAAAAGTATTTAATACAAAAAGATTAGTGTTTTTGAATTTTCCAATTTCTTTGGATTTTTATTTATTTTTGGATATTTCAACTATTTAGACTCAATAAAAATAAGAACACTAGCAAAATCGACTTAACTCAACAAATCGAATGACTATGCACACCATAACACTCTAAATCTGAACTTGTATTTCACATTGTCCTTAATGTATAGCATATAACAAATGAAAAATAACCAAGACGGTCAACAAAACTTCCCTAGTTTTGATCTTTTTAGTTGGAGTATTTATTGTGGATATTGATAACGTCCATGTTACCACCCCCAATCTCAAGTACGCACATCAATGTTGATTCATTAGCTTTGGATAGTTCCCTCTTTAAGCAGAATCTTGATGTCAACATTGAATATATAAACGAACCTTGAAGTAGAAGGATACACAATTGTCAATTTATTCTGGAGCTCGGCTATCACCATTTGAGTTTTTCCTTGACAATGTCCATCATTGCGTATGAACGTATATGCAACACGAGAAACTTGTTTTAGTTGAGTAAATGTCCCACCCAAGTTTTGACATATATGCATGACCTAAAGCAACATATAAAATGCCTCAAAATTTCAACAATAATTGAAATCCCTAGTTCAAGAGGTAAACCTTGGAATAGTAGTATTAGCCATGCTTGCTTAAGATTGTGTGTTGATGAGATGAGAAATGGTGCGAATTGTGTGCTAGGTCATTCAACTCTGTTGATAATCAAATGTTGAGATGTAATTTGGGTTAAAATGTATGTTGTGGTTGGAAGGCCGAGAGAAATATGGTTAAATTTAGATACCTAAATTTGGAAATATTATCATTTCATTTTTCTCTTAAAATATAAATGCAGAAAACAGTGAAATTTTTTTCTTGAACATGATAAATAGTAATTACATTGTACTTAACAAATAGTAATTACATTGTACTTAACATAATATAAGATGATTAAATCACATGCCAAATTTACTTTCTAAACCAAATCGATATTTAAACGTGACAATATTGAGTCTGTGTCGCTACAAGACGTCATCTCGAATCATCTTGCCTTCATCATCTGAAAATGGGGAGGGATAACGTGGAATGAGTTAATTCTCAGTAAGCAAACCTCGCATATAATGCATGCTTATGATATGTATGTTCATTAACCTTAAAATAAAAATCATTTATCAATATGTATCCCATTTTCATTCATTAAAAAAAAAAAAACCTTAACCTTAATATTGACAGTAACAAAAGCATTTGGGATACATATTTTTTGAAAATATTTATTGACTCATTAACATTTGAAAATATTATATCTCTTGAAACTTAATGTATGCTTATGGATATATCGACGTGCATGAATATATCATGAAAACATAAATGACATAAAGCATGATGAATCAAATGTCAAGTTCACATAATAACAATTTAGTAACACATTTAAACATTTAAAGAAGTAATATAAGCATAAAGACTATTGGAGGTTTACTTGCTTGAAATCCTTAACAATTTACTTTTAGCATATAAGACATAGATATTTGTAGCGGTCCACAAAATGAATTTGCCGAAGAGTCCTAAATCATTACCATTTAATAAGAAATTTTGACATACTCACTTAATTTTTATAACTATTTAGACATATCCTTAAATATCAATACTTTTTTTAAAAATATTTATTCATAACTGATAGATATACAATTATATATTTAACAATATATTACATAGACGGTTTTAAATTGAACCATGCAATAAACAATGTGGCATACAAGTGGTGAAAATAAGATTATGTGCTAAGGTTCGTTTACTTCATCATCTCACACTAACCATATATTAAATATCAATAAATTATGAATATACACTATTAATTATTCTAGAAGATTATATAAGCACATATAAGCCAAAATGTCTCCATGTTCTAAATATTATTAATAGATAATTTGTATAAATCTCAACTTATAAAATCATATCAATTGAATTTCGATAATTCACTGCAAAAAGTGTACACGGTCATGTGGGTTCATTTTTATATTTCTTTTTCTTTATATGTTATATATAGATATTGCATGTCAAGTTGAAGATAAGTATTTCATATCAAGAACGATAGAGAACACCTCTTTGAATCCAAAAGATCTCCACAAAGCAATAATAGTAAAGTCTATAGAAAGGTCAAAACAATAAAATAATGATTGGATGGGAATGAATTGGACGATTTTGGTTCTAGGAATGCCAATTTGTAATGGGTTAATTTCACAAATGGTTACTGAACTTACCTAAAAATTACAAAACGATCACTGAAGTTTAAAACTTGCAGCAACGGTCACTGAAGTTACGAGCACTTTCACAAACGGTCACTGAACTTTACTATGAGGACTGTTATGGTGTTAATTAGTAAAATCTTAACTTCCACTCTTAGATTAATAAACTATGGTAATTTGCAAATAAAAACTCCTTCAAATTAGCTCCATTACCCGAGATAATGCCCCGTTGCCCGTATATAGACTTTCTATTAATTAAATTAAATAATATGAAACATTTAACTATGAGAAATAATGGCCAATTGTTTCAGAGCACGAAGAATAGAGGTAAAATTAATACATGAAACATTTAACTACGAGAATCTCGAGAATTGAAACTAAATGTTCAAATATAGAAATGTAGCAAGTAAGGTAAATAACTTTTAGTTAAACTTCATAAAGGAAGAGAAAAATACAATGGTTTTTGAGTACATCATTGGGTTTAAAGAAAAAAGAGAAAAAAATGATATTCTTGCACTAAGATTCCACATTCCTCACACCAAGTTCTTAAAAACCTAGCTTTCTTTCTCTCTTCCGCTTGTATCTTCTTTTCTTTTCTTGCATGTGTATCTCTCAATTTGACCTAAAGTAGGTCTTTATATAGTGTTCGACCCACCTTAAAAGTCTTGTGCTACAACTTGATAAAACTCCCATAAGGGCCTCGATTTGCAAATGGGGACATGTTGGTGATTATTCACCAACCTCAACATGCACCCGTTTATTTAGACCGTGGATAGACCGTTATTCACTAACCATGGTCATCCTACAATATAAATAGTTTCGCATTTTGGTCTCTACTTCAAGTCTTTTACACAGTTTTGGTCCCTTTTTTGTTGAAATCTTCATTAATTATCTCACAACTTCCGAAAGCATCTTCATTGGTCCCCAAACCTCCATAATCGTTTAAAATTGGTTCTCCCAAGTATTGGAGTGTAAAAACAGTCTACAAACTTTTCATAAGCTAGATTTCACTCGTGAAACTTGCGACTTTCCTCAAATTGCTATCTTAATGCTTGTTATCAATCCCATGAAATTCGGTTATCTTCAATTTCTTTGAACCAACTCCAATTAGGCTCAAAATATTCATTTTTGTTCCAAGTAATTTCAAGTCAGAACTTTATCTACAACAACAATATCTAAATTAAGTAAATTGTTTTCTAAATTTATTCATATAAATCAATTTTATAAATACAGATAAGCATGTAATATACTCTTATCAGAGAATTAAGGATTATTTTGTAAAAGTTATTTCATTATCAACACAGTATTCTAATAATATTACTTTTCTTCGAAGAATGTTGTAGATTTTCGATATTACAATCAGCATGCAAATGAAGCAGATGTTGCAACATTTCAGAGTTGGTTCCATAGAGATTACAAACCAACAAACAAGTATGTATGACATTATATTGTGAACTACAACATCGACATATTACAAATAAGGATAACTAATTTGTTATTTGTTTCTCTTTATAGGAAAAAAATTCAAAGATGCTAACGACATCATTAAGCCCCCTATTTACATTGGTACATTTGCCGTAGGCAACAAAACATGGTGGCATGAACTTGTTTCTCCAAACGCATCATTGACCAACTCAGTATGCAAAAATCACATAGCATTCTATATTGTATCATAGCATTTGTGTTGTATCACATACCGTAGGTCACATACCATATGTACAAGTCACAGACATTATGGTCAGGTCATATAAATTTTATACAGGTCACAGAACACATGTTAAGGTCATTTATTACATACAAACATCATTGGTCAATAGTCACAAGTCAGATACCTTAGGTCACATACCATATACACAAGTTACACACATTATTTTCAAGTCACATAAATTACATACAGGTCACAGACCACATGGACAGGTCACATATCAAACACAAACATCATTGTTCGTATAAATCCCTAAGACTAATCAGGTGTTTATTATTTTCTATGGTGGCCGCAAATGGATGTATGCTTCTATTACCTTCGTCAATTAGTACAGTATGACGATAATGTCATGTTGAAGGCTACCATAACTAACTCATACTTTTAGGCTACGATCAAGAATATATATCCAAAATTCATAAAGAATCCAAATGTTCTACTCACGGAGACAATGCTAATTAATGATATCACAGGTGTCGGAATACCATTGAGCAGTCCACGGACTGAAGTAAACCAAGTCTTAATGCCAAATTTGCCTACAAACAAGGCATATTGGATATTAGGATTTCTTGATATTAAGGCCCGAGCATTGATTATATTCAATTCGGCCAGGAGGACCTTCATGAATTTAAGTGTGAAAGGGAAAATCAAACCATATTTGAAAATCATCCCTCATTTGATGAATGCAATTGGAATATGGAATAGAAATTCAAATGATGATCAAGATGATTTCATGGAGTTGAGGCTTGCGCTAGATTATAAGGGGCCACAATAGCAAAATGTGTATGTTTGTGACAATTATTTTAACGTGTCAATTGACAAAAAAATATTAATTTTGTGACCACCATCTGTGACTTTGTTTTTTTTTTTTTAGCAATGATTGCGACATATTTTTGATCAAATATGTTGAATATATTCTTCATCATGACTTAGAATCCATGCCAAAGGATTTTGATGTTGTCAGAGCACGGCTGGATATAGCTGCACTACTTTATAAGTACCGTGAAATCAAGAAGGCCACCAATGTGATAAAGGGAAAGGTCGAGTGAGGTGTAGTTATAGATTGACAGTTAAGTCTGTAACTGGACATTGATATAATTATGTGGTAGCAAGGGAATATGTAGATCTCATTTTGTAATGATGATTACATTTGAAATTTATGAATGTTCATGATGTTATGTTCTCATTTTGTAATGATGATTACATTTGAAGTTTATGAATATTCATGATGTTGTGAAATCTTATTTTCCCTACTTATGTTTATTATATTTCATTATTCTAAAGTCGATGTGACAAAATAACCATTGACCTATATACATGTCACATATTATTTCTTTCAAGTTAAATGATAATGTCAACAGGTCACATATCGCTATTACAAATGTTTAAATGTCACAGTTTAGTAATGTGTGCAAATCGTAGATTATTTTCTTAATGTCACAGATTAATGTTTACAAGTCACATAAATTATATTGGTCACAAACTAGTCTAAGTCACAATTTAATTAATATCATGTCACATAATCATACCCAGACCTACAAATTTCACATCAGTTCTCAAATATCAAGTCACATTCACAGTTTGAATTAGTATTATTTGAACGAATAATATACATTTACATGATATGCCTAACACTATCCACAACTAACAAGTGAAACAATAAAGAGAATAACGAACTTGAATACTATAACTGCTATCTATTTGTATCATCAGTTGACTTCGTATTATTCGTATATAACTATGATCTTTTTTTACTTAATGGAACCAAGTTACTGTACGACCTACGGTTGTGACCATTTTGACCACAACGTCCACATTTGGCAATTATTTTCCCTTCACGTGATGATCTCTTCCTCTTTTTTGTAGATCTTCCTAATCTTCTTTTTTGGTTAGATGCTAATACAATTATGTCTTTCACTTCATCAGGCACTCTCCAGTCACCTAGATTTCCAATTGGAAATATAGTGTCCTGGTACTCATTCATATATGGATCTCTTGTGTAATAGTATGAACTATAATCATATGAATCTATCTTCATCATTTGCAATGACAGAAATGCGTGTGGACATGGTAACTGGTCTACCTGAAACACCCTGCATGTACATGTACGTACGTTGTTCTATACTGAATATGAAAGATGAGTATTCACCACTTACAGAAAATATGGTGTGATTGCAGGAGACACCTACAAATAATGACCGTTAATTCATATACATTAACAAGGTCACAAAGAGGAAATTGTGGTCACAAATATCAATCTTACCCTTAGATATCTCAAATCAGTTCTCATTTCCTGAAGCATTTTTTCGCACTTGCTCGACAACTTCATAAAAGTGCCATGCAGTGTATCCCTTTATTTGTGCAACCAAGTTTGAATAGTTTGTTGCAACGAATCTAATAAATCTACAATAGGGTAGTTCTTCATTTTCTTTGTGGCCGCATTCATTGACTCCATTATATTTAATGTCATTGTTTAGTATCTGTTAGCTAGCATGTGGAATCGTGACTAGTTTTTAGGTCCTACTTCGGCCTACAAGAAAAAGACACATTTTGAGAAATGTTACATCTGACATTTGTGACCTCTATTAGAATTTAAATTTTACTTGAAATTAACACATTATCAGGTAATCCGTAATCTTATGATTCATTGAATGATTCATTGAAGCCAGCTGTTGCATAAGCGCGGACTGCTTAATTGAAAGCATGGTTATGTTGTAACCTGATTTTCCATAATGTGATTTCGGGTTCTATATGAGATGATATGAACAGATCCCATGACAAGTCCCTGAATACACCTTGTCAATTGCATTCTTGATGCAGTTGTGGCGGTCCGATACAAAACACAAGTCATCCCTATTTACATACGCCTTCTTCAAATTTTCAAAAAAAGTACAAACAAGACCTATCATTCTTGTTATCTCCAATTCCAAATGGAAGTATGAAAATGATGTTATTAGCATCCTGTGTACACGCCGTAAAAAAGTGCACCACTATAGTGTCCACTCAAATACGTGCCATCAACTACAATCACAGGTCTACAATGTTCTCATCCTCTAATTGATGCACCTAGGGCCATGAAGCGGTATTTGAATATATTGTGTCTATCAAGCTCCAATCCTGTGATGTACCTGAATTTGTTTGATGAAGTATAGAAAAAAAAGTTTGGAATTTTCATGAATGAATATGTAGGATCCCCTTAAGCATCTTCAATGTTTTCTCTTCAGATCTCCAAGCCTTTATATAATTCAAATAAACTCCATATGTATGTAACATGTCATTACATATATTGTTTGGAGTATATATGGTTCGTGAGGAGGTGTACTTGTATTTGATGCAAGATGACACAACTGTGGTTGATACCTGCCTGTGAGATTCTAATACTATATTCGAAACACTTGTGACCATTTGTAATCCTCCTAATCTTAAACATCTCCGTTCCCAACAATTTTGAAGATTTGGATATTCAATTACACTCTTCTTACGAACACGTTACAAGATATTTTTTCTTGTCCGAACGAACAACCATGAATTCAAACATGTTTTGTATTGCAAACAAAGACAAGCTCAATTTCAGAAATTTCTTAGCATGGAAAATTCTCCCCTTTTCTATTTGCATACCATTAGTTACATAGACAACTGTGACTTCATCTCTAAAATTGTGACCTGAAGGTTCAATTGTTGCATTGCATATGTCTAACGACATATCCATTAATGAAAACATAACACCGCTGGAGTGTACATCAACTGAAACCATGCATGACTTTTCTCCACTTTTCACAGTTGTAACCCAACATCTATCAAATATTTGGAAGGGTTACGATACATGCACTTCAGTATCAGGTAGGACAACACATTATTATCACTATTTATTTTGATTGCAAGCAACTCATTATTCAATGTATACGTCATTGTGTCTGTAACCTTTGTTTGATCCAAATCAAACTCAGTCATAACGATATTTACTAGGTTTGTAAAATCGCGACTCTAATCAACTAACACCATTGATACGTGTGATCCATTTATCAAGCAAATGTGCATGGAGCCCATTTCTGCAACTTTTCACATAAAAATGTAAGTTATAAAAACATGTACAGTTCACAATTAATGCATGTCACAAATTTGCATTACAAGTCCAATAATGAAGTACTGCATATAACACTACCTTCAAAAACAGTCACAACATGAAACTAGACAGGTTACTGTATCTTATTGTAAGTCAAATAAATAAGACTGTTGGTCACTGTCATTTTATAAATAATCTAAAATAGAATGGTTCATCTACAAGTCACATGATCACATATATTGAATCATGTCACATAAAATTACCCATTTCAAATAATTGGTCACATCATGTGATTGTGACCAATTACATGATTTAATAAATTGTCAGCATTAAAAATACCATTCACAACGAATCAAAGTCACAAAAATAAATTTTCGGAAAGAAAGCACAACATACAAATTCGATTTTGAAAATCAGTTACATTGACTACGATGCGTGATTGTTCGTTTGAGAAGTTGTGAAAAATGTGAGTTTCCTAATGCTAATGTGTAATCATCTACCAATTGTGATACGACGCCTATCAAACCCCAAATTGAACGATTTAGATACGAATTCAATCCAGCATAACAGAAATTTTCCTGTTAATAATTTTCCTGTTAATAATTAACCAGTGGTTTTAAGCTGTATTTAGCGGTTTCAATAAAGAAATATTTAACTACAGAAAATTTACTTTTTTTTTAAAAAGTCTTAACCCTTACACTATAATTACACCATATTCAATAAATAGTTTGAATTAATATTTAACATTCTTTAAATTGAAATATTAACTTCATTAATATTGTTAAATTATATATACAATAATATTTCGCATCTTAGAATTTTTTATATAACTTTTTAATGTTTTATGTGACGTTACTTCTCGTTTCCATTCAATCTAGACAAGAAGTTAGTTAGTGGTTGTGTTCAAACTTCTAATTATCATACGATACAACATTTGATATTATGTTAAAATTCAAGAAATTAGAGAAGGTATAATAATGTTTATTTAAATTACTTTTAACAATTTTTATCACGTGTCTAATATTTTAAAATACAACCGTGTCTTCTTAATTACGTTCCTTCCCTTTCCTCATTAAATATTATCAAATCCTTAAATACCACACCCAGTAATAAGCGTTCATATTAAGAGCATGTTTGCGATCACTTATCTTAATGATATATAAGACCCAAATATGTAGTTTATCTAATTTTATTCTGAATGTGGGTAGATTCACATTAAAAATAAACTCATATTATTGCTTTTCTTTAAGATAAATCAAGTTTTAATTGACGAGAAAAAATAGATCAAAATATTGTGCCTAAAACTGTTTTACATGGCTATGGATGTTAAACGTCGCTCGATATCAGTTTAGTTATACATCATAGGTTTGACTATTGTTTATAAACACTCAATCCATTTTTTATTCAAACATTTCGAGATGCCCACAAATATTAATCACTTGTCAACAACTCATTTTTATCTATTTATAAACACTTTTCAAATATGTTTTAAATATTTATGTACCAAAATATAAAGTGATATGCTGACTATGTATGTTCTAAGGATATATAATCTACTTTAGAGAATATTATTGGACTATTTGCTAAAAATCCTAATATATAAAATATTTCGTATCCCCAATGCGTTTTGGTGGTCTAAACTAGTTACAAGTCCTTGTCCAAAGGAACAAGGGTTTGAACCCTACTCTTGACAAGTGATTCTTACTTTATTACTTTTGAATCTTGACAATGACAATTTATTACTTTATTACTTTTGAATCCTAATCATAGAAACAAAAATTAATATCTAGTTGGGCCAAATAATACAGAACTTGATTTGAGTCATCTTTCCGATACTATCGAAATTTTCTAAGAATTCAAAACTTATATTTTTTAATCACGTATTATCCTAAAAATGCTATTCAAAACTCATTTTTTTCTCCAATTAATGTGAATCAAACGGACAGTTAGAATAACTTACTTATAGAGCTTAGCCAAACCGCTTTATCTCTTTCCAAGATTACAAGTAAATGGAGAAAAAATTTACAAGTAAATGGACACCTTCTTTATCATGCTTAGAAGTCATCCCAAACACACTCGTAAATAAAGACAAAGGATAGTCAGACTCATTAAGGATTTGATAAGAAATTAAAAAGCAAGATACCATTTACCAACCTTTCGAAGAATTTTTTTTGATTTCAATCAAAAGCTGTTGTGGTCTACTTCAACAAATTGCCAAAATATTCTCATGGATTCTCCCACAATTTCTACTAGCATGTTACGTGTGACAACACATTCTTCTCCGTGTTCCTTTCATTTGCCTTTTCATTTTTAATATATTGGACCAACCAGACTAGACCTCATAAGACGTCGAGATGGAGTCTGGTACAAATCACCTATTATGACGGACCAACCTAAGCATTAGCCAAGGTTCGAATTTTTAACATGCAAGGTCATTTCAGACTTGATCTTCTAAGCCCATTTTTACATTACTAAACTCGATAAATTCTATTGAACATCGTTGAAGACTGCCACATATTTATGATTCATCTAGTATCATTTCTCCATTGAATAAATTAATATACTAATAGGTCGTAACATTGATCACCGCGAAACAAGCCATGCCAAACTAACTCATATGGTTCAGTAATTTAATATTCTCATGACCACTTTTCAAATAATCTACACGGACCACGTGCCAACCGTCAATGTCTAACTCTAATCCGACCAAACAAAATGTTACCAACTCCATCTCAAACTGAAAACAAATATGGATTTCCATGTGAAAGTGCACAAGGATTACATTTTGGTAACGAGGGGAGAACAATCAAGTGCACAAAGAAAAATATTCGTGACAGAGAAACAAAATGACAAAGAAAATTTACAAAAGAAGAGAGATGGTCGTATACCCTTGAAGACAAATTAGTTAAAAAATACAAGCCTAACCTATTCTACCCTTTGTTACTGTATAATAACATTTTTTTTCCGTGTAATGATGGTCCACTTACAAAAAGTGGTTAAATTAACGATAGTCGTTGGTAGATTGAAATGGTAGTGGTCAGGTGACAAAAATAGAAAGGTGACAAAAATTCAAACACGCATCATCTCCACACAAACACACACATACAATTGTTGCTATACTCATTATTCATTATAAAAGCACCCCTAAATCCAACCGGAGGGCTCAGAAGAACAAGGTAAAGCTTATTAACATGTCATTCCTTGTCTCCATTTTAATCCTCTCCTCTTCTTCCATTCTTTAGTTTAAGAATTTGGACGTATTGCAAGGGAAAGCTTTTCAAGTATTGCTGTTCACCTTTGAGGTAAAAGGATTCAAATACCCTTTTTTTTTTTCAAAATTATTCAATAAATTTACAATTAGAAATGATCACACACAAGGGTTACACTTCCTTCTGGTTTTGATTTGATGTATAGTCAACTTTTGAAAATCTTTAATGTGTTAGAATTGATCACAATGGTTTCTTCAGTTTATGATTTGATGCATTTCATAATGTAGTTTTCCCATTATTTAGATATTGATTCGTCTCTTTCAAGATCTTCATATGTTAATTTCTAGGGTTCTATATGTTTCTATCCTTCTCTCTCGTTTGACCAATTAATTAGCTAAGTCCATTGACCTTCTTTAGCAATTAGAAATATTGTTGGTAAATTCTTTAACTATACGAGTTCTTAATGTTATCGGTCTTACTCTTTAACTAAGAAAATAAATTCCACTTTAGAAAAAAATAATTAGATTAATAAAAAATGACTTTGAATTACAAGGTCCAAGTGGGGCGGTTTGAGATGGAAAAGAGGAATCTCGACTTTTGGAGGGGATGGATTTTGGGAATGATCATAGGATTAAATCTTCTTTACTTATAAAGCATAAGATTTAGTGGTATAGTTAGTTCAGAAAGACAGTAGATGAATTTGAAGTAATAGATTTTATTTGTTCTTTTCTTGTCTATTTAATATGATATCAGAACCTACTAATTTAAATGGGCAATTTTATCCGACTAAAACTCAAGCAAGCACACGAATTCAAAGAATGATTTGTTTAAACATACTAAGGTATGAATTTCAATATAATAGAGACTTGAATTACACCTCTTAATTATTAGTAATCTCCACCATTTGATTTTGTTCATAGAAATTCCATAGCACTTGATAGTTGATTCGATGGACACGCCAATAAAAAGTATCAATATCGAATTGTCGACCGCTTACAAAAATCTGTTGGGTGTCTTTCTGATCACTTTTACAGCTTTTCCACATTATGCATTTGTGGGATACATTAATAAAGTTATGTTGATTAATTAAAGGAATTGTTAGGTTGATTAATTAGTAGTTAGATGTAAACACTTTCTAGATGTTTGAATGGCTTAATTATACGTAAATACTTTTTAGAGGTGGATTGGGATCTTTCAATGAGAGAAACCTTATTATAATTCAACGTCTTCTTTTATTAATCTAATTATTTAATTATACGTAAATACTTTTTAGATGTCTAATAATTATTTTTTCTAAAGTGGATAAAGACTGATAACAAAAGTGACTTATTTTTGTTTTGTTTACTTCAATAGCCAAAAGCCATCCTTCCTTACCCACTCCAGTAGCCATTCGACACTCAATATGATGCCAACGACATACATTTCTATATTCCTACTTTTTAGTATAAGTATTTCCAGCTTGTGCGTCTTGGAGGGATTAGATTATCACAAGATGGTTCAACAATGGCCAAGGGCCTTTTGTCACTTGAATAATGGATGTCTACGAACTCCTAACAATTTCACACTTCACGGACTGTGGCCCGACAACTACATTTGGCAGTTGAGTTATTGTGCCGGCGCAGCTTTCCATGATATTACGGTAACATTTTTATCCTTTTTTCAAAAATTTATTTTAAATTATTGTATATTTAAATTGATTTAACGCATAGAAATGGAATTTCTTGTCCAGGATCAAAATTTGATTTCAAGATTAGAATCTAGTTGGCCAGATCTACTTGAGCTAAATTGTAAAGGAGCACGTGGCCAATCATTTTGGAAGCACGAATGGGTAAAACATGGCACATGCTCTACTACACCAAACGATTATAAGGCCTACTTCAATTTGGCTTTAGATTTGAAGGATGAGCACGACATTTTACGGACACTCCGACAAAGCGGAATTCAGCCTGCAGTATGCACGCCTTCTGGACAATCGACTGTTAACATCTATAGAGTCAATTCATCCATTGTTGGAGCTACAAGAAGCCAGATTCAGATAAGATGCAAGATCAATAACCAAAACAACATAAACCCTCGTACACTGTTGTATGAGATTATCATATGTTATGACTCTACTGGAACTACCATAATTAATTGTCCCTCGCCACATATTGGTCAAACATGTTTGCAAAATCGTGGTCAAGTTTTTTTTCTATGAACTAGATTATTGCTATTATTAGTTTACCTTATGCGAGTGTTAACTATATGTTAAAAGAATTCATATTTTATGGCTATTATATATTGGAGTTTAGAAAGATATTCAATCAAAATTATTGTACATTATATGCATAAAGTTTGTAATATCAATCTACGTGCTCCTCGTTGTACGTCACCTAAGGATAAGTGCTCCTTGTTGTAAGTCACATAAGGATCGGTACTCCTTGTTTTCTAAGTTATCATTATAGTACATTTGGCATTGCTCGTGACAGAGAGCTTGGTAACAGGGACGTAGATCATTGCATTGGATCGAACCCCATTAAATTTGCTTGTTATCTTTACTTTATTGCACTTTACTTTACATTGCCATTTATATAGTGCTATATCTATATTTGAATTAAGTTATCAAATTTGCATAGTTATCTCTTTTATTACACTTTGCATTTGTTTCTTGTTGTATTGAATAGTTTTCAGACTAATTGTCGAAAAAGTGTCAAAAACCAATTCACCCCCTCTTGATTAGTTATTCTTAGGCTAACAATCCACTCAAAATGTGGGGATGGTAGGAGGTGCTACGTAGGGCATGTGGCACGATAACCACCCAGCAGTTGCATGGCTTCAGACACCTATAAATACTCCTAAGGTGAGACATGTATGGATCTTGAAACTCTGGCTATCTGAATACACTTTTGATCTTTTTTTCCTAATGCTACGTTCTTAAATTCCTCACTAATTCTCACGCCGGAAGTAAAACGGGAGAGAAAGCCCCAACTTTAGTAGATAAACCGTTTATAAAATATAGAATAAAATAAAATATTGGTGGATAATTTGTTATATATTGATAGAGTTAGTGAAGTCTTGAGAAATTAACTCGAATCAACTTATCTTGTATTGTCATTACGTATTTACCTTTTCATTTTTAATAAATTGGACCAAAAAGACTAGACCTCATAGGATGTTGAGATAGAATGTTACACGAATCACCTATTATGATGGACCAACTTTCGAATTACCTAAAGTTTGAATTTTTAACATGCAAGGTATTTCGGACTTGATCTTCTAAGCCCATTTTTACATCACTAAACTCGATAAATAGTATTGAACATTGTAAAAGACTGCCAAACGTTTGTGAATCATCTAGTATCATTTCTCCATTGAATAAATTAATTTACTAATAGGTCGAAACAAAGACAACTACAAAACAAGCCATGTCAAACTAACTCATATGCTTCAGTAACTTAATATTTTCATGAGCATTTTTCAAATAATCTACTTGTACCACGTGTCATCCATCAATATCAACTCTAATCCAACCAAACAAAATATTATCAACTTCACCTCAAGTTGAAGACAGATATGGACTGCCATGTGAAAGTGCACAAGGATTACATTTTGGTAACAAGAGGAGAAAAATGAAGTGTACAAAAGAAGAAATTCGTAGACAAATAAGCAAAATGACAAAGAAAATTTACAAAAGAAGAGAGAAGGATGTATACCCTTAAAAACAAATTAATTAAAAAATATAAACATACCATATTCTACCGCTTTGTTACTCTCTGAAGAGATATAATAATAAATTGTCCCTCNAAAAATATAAACATACCATATTCTACCGCTTTGTTACTGTCTGAAGAGATATAATAATAAATTGTCCCTCATGTAATGACAATCTATAAACAAATTAAGTTCTTTTTTATTTTTTTATTTGTTTTATTTTTTTGGCAATTTCACATTATTAATATTTTAAATTCATATAAAATGTATATTAATACAAAAATCAGTGCTATATTTTTTTTAAATAAAAAATTCATTTAAAGTAGGGATATATTTATTTAGGAGGAAAGAAATAGTGAAATTTATCAATGAAAGATCCATAACTGTCACGGCTACTTAGAAATGGACGCAGTCTTTGAGAATTCCATAACTAATAAATTTGTCACTAATCATTGACGATAATTTTGGCAATAATCAGCGATTTATTGGTCCCTCGGAAAAAATCAAGTGGACTTTCCCCTTGGAAATTTAGCCTTTGTTTCGGCTCCATTTTAATTTTAATGCATTTTTCTCCTTTTTCTTTTCAATTATACATTCTTTAATAAAGTAATATTATACATAAATCCAAAAATTAACAACTACAAGACCCACATGAGTTTGAGATGAATTTCACCTGCATTAAAGTATATAACCTTCCACTTTACACTTACAGGGCTGTTGAAATATGGTATAGCCGCATGCTGATTGGGAGTATCAAGAGCTTGTCGGATCTCTAAAAGGCCTTCTTGAACCAATATCTATCAAGCAAGGAAGGAGAGGCCCCATGTTCAGCGTCTGTAGGATATGAGGCAACAGGCAGGAGAAACCTTGAAAAATTACTTAATCCGTTTTATAGATGAGACGACTTATTGTGAATAAGTCATTGATAGAGAGACTTTTTCAACTCTAAGAGGAAGCCTCGATATAAACATTCTCTTCTAGAGGGACGTGCTAAGTAAGAATCCCAGCACCTCTGATGCCTTGGTCAAAATGATGAGAAGTGAGATTGTCAATAAAAAAATGATAAACCATCACAATCAAAGGCGAGGCCTTGTTTCACATTTAGTGAATCACCAGTAGACCAAAGTTGAACATACATCATCCCTACTTCATGTCAGGCATTAGCTACAACTACTTTAAATGTTGTACCTTTTGGCATATGAGAAGGTTGGACATGATGCTCAAAGATAACCAAATAGCCCCAAGGGCAGAGGCAAGGAAATAAACAACGAGCCTAGGAATAAGACCTATTGTACTTACCACCGAACTTATAGCTATGGCATTAACGATTGTATGCTCATGCCCCAAAATATGGAATATAATGGTACACAGATTCAGGCAAGAGAGATACTTGGTACGTACAATGAAGTAAGTCCCCATCTAGGTATAACCTACAGCTCGACGAGATGAGGCAAGGTATCGTCCTCGAGAAGAATCCCCTAGATAAAAAGGGATGAGAATGGAAACAGGCCTAGAAGTGGCCAAAGATAAAGAAGACAGCCCCAGCAGATGCTGAAAATGCAATTATTAGAGAGATAAAAAAAATATTAATTGAGGTTCGAACCTTAGTAGAGAACCAAGCAATGCACAAAAGGAATTATGCAAGAAAAGCCAAGGATTCCCCTATGACGAAGTACATAGTCAATAACATCCCCTCATGGGACTGAGAGTATACTACCCATTACTTTTACATAGGAAGATACGGTGAATGTACATTATCCCTATTGTGATGTGTTAGTGGTAGGGGATATTGTGGAAAGATATAGTCTAAAGCATACATTGGTGTATAACGGAAGCTCGTCAATATCCTATTTAGGGCCAATCATGACAAAATGTTGATAGATCATGAACTTACTATCATGCTTCCTCTGTGTGATTTTACTAGAGATATCATCATTGCTAGTGGAAATATTATCCATGCACTGGAAATGGGGTCGCATCACTTGACGACCCATCATTTATGGAGTTCTTTGTTATAGACCATAGGTTAGCTTATCATGGTGTATTGGGACGATCCGTATTAAAGGAACTTTGGGCTATCACCTCCATCCACCACTTATGCAAGAATTTTCCTACCGAACGTAGCATCACCACCATTAGTGATGAGCATACGGGACCAAGGATGTATTATTTTAATTCCACGAGGAAATTCAAACGTAGATGTTTTAACACAGTATTCATTGATATTGAAATGCTTGATGCACTTAGAGATGGGTAGACCCATGAACAATGGAGAAATATCAAAATAGCATATGCCTTTGCAGAAGGGATCTTCTCTGAAGAAGAAACCATGGATAATGGACTAGATCCTCAAATCATGGAAGCTAATTCTCAAGTGCCCCTAGTCAAAGAATTGGAATTCTTTCCATTAAACCTACAAGTTCCCAAGAAAATGCTCTAAGTGGGAAAAAAGCTGAATTTGGAAGAAAAGCAGAAACTCAAATGCTTCTTGTTCAAGAACCTGGATATATTTGCTTGGAAACATGGAGACATGGTGGGCATTGACCCCAAGGTCAGCTACCACCACCTCAATGTTGATCAAAAGTTCACTCTTCATAGATAGAAAAGAAGAGCCCTTAACCTGGAGAGATGCGAGGCCCTGAAAGAAGAAGTGGAAAATTGATATCTAATGGGTTCATCCGAGAGACAGTCTATTCGAAGTGGATCTCTAATCCATATAGAAATACAATAGGAAATGGAAGGTATGCATAGACTTTTCCAACCTTAATCAAGCATGTCCCAATAACAATTTCCCACTTCTAAGGATAGATAAACTTATGAACTCTACTGCTGGACATGAGTTATTGAGCTTTATGGATGCCTACTCATGATATAATCAAACCCCCATATACACTTTAGATGAGGAAAACATATCATTCATTACTGATAGGGGTCTTTATTGTTACAAGGTGATGCCATTCAGCATTAAGAATTAGGGACAACTTATCAGAGACTTGTCAACAAGATGTTAGCTAACCTCATCGGCAAAACCATGAAGTTTATGCGAATGAAATGTTGGTAAAAATCTAAGAGACTGTGGGCTATGTGAAACACCTCGATGTAGCTTTTCAAATATTGAGGAGATATATGATGAGTTTGAATCCCGTTAAATGCACTTTTGGTCTTGCCTCTAGAAACTTCTTAGATTAAATGATTAATCAAAGAGGTATAGAAGCCAATCTTGAAAAGATCAAAGCCTTAACGAATATGAGTTCCCCTAGTAAATCAAAAGAAGTGAAAAGTCTCATAGGTCAACTAGCAGCAATGAGCCAATTTTTTGAAAGGCCACTGACAAATGTCTTCCATTCTTCAAAGTTCTTAAAGGAGGGAAGAGGTTCCAATGGAATGAGGGGTGCAAATGGGCTTTCCAAATACTGAAGAAGCATATAGGACGAGTTCTCTCCTCTCAAAGCCTAAAGAAGGAAAATTGATGCTGTTGTGTTTGGCAGTTTCTTTAGAGGCTATGAGCATTATACTTGTAAGGGAGGAGGGTAGTTTATAGCTACCTATCTACTACATAAGCATAACCTTTTATTAGTAAAAATTTGCTACACGGATATGGAAAAACTTGCCCTTCCTTGATTATCGCTTCCAGAAAGTTGAGGCTATAGTTTTAGGCCCACGGTGTCTAGGTATTGACTAATTTTCCACAGAAACAACTGCTTCAGAAACCTGATGTTTCGGGAAGATTATGGAATGTGCTGTAGAGCTAAGTGAACTTGATATTGCCTACAAGCCAAGTGCTTCTATGAAAGGGTAAGCACTTGCAGATTTTATAGCAAAGTTTGCCAACAGATATAGAAATAGCTATTGAACTAGTGGAACCACCCACGGGTGTGGGTGCATGAGTGGTATTAGTCATCCGAAAGGCTACAAACTTAATTATGCAATAAGATTTGGATTTAAGGCTTCTAACAACGAATTTGAATATGATGCACTATTGGCTAGACTCAGATTATCCAAGGAAACGCTAGTGAAAATGCTGGTGGTTAAAAATAATTCACAATTGGTTGTTAGCCAAGTAAATGACAACTTCACTGTAAAGGAAAAAGGTATGACAGGCCATCTTAAGCAGGTCATGAATATTCTCCCATCCTTTGAAAAATTTGAGGTGACTCAAATACTATGCACTGAGAATATCCATGTCGATACTTTGTGCAAGTTTGCCAGTAGCTAGGATTTCGAGTTACTCAAAGTGGTCTCAATTGAAAACCTCTTCAGACCCTTTATCTCCACATGGGAGAGTTCACATGGATTGAAGGAACTACATCATGGATGTAGCCAACTATTGAATTCCTTAAGGATTAGGTCCTGCCGAATAATAAGAAAGAGGCCAATAAACTCAAGAGAATGGTTACTCATTTCGTGTCCAGGATGATGTACTTTATAAAAGAGGATTTTCCTCACCTCTTCTTTGATGCAATGGTGGAGAAGAGGTAAATTACGTTCTTCTCGGGGTTTATGAAGGAGTTTGTGACAACCATATATAAGGGCTAGCATGAGCACACAAGATACTAAGACAAAGATATTATTGGCCAACTCTCCAAAAATATGCTCTTTATTTTGTGAGAGAATGCGATAAATGTTAGCGTTTTTCCTTAATTTAGAGACATCTTTCTCAAGAACTAATTGTGGTTTCAATCCCCAAGCCATTTGGTAAAAAAGGGTTGACCTCATAGAGCCCCTGCCCTAGGGAAGGGGTAGTGGTAGCTACGCCATTTTCTCCATTGATTATTTTACCAAGTGAGTAGAAGCGAAACCCTTGGCGAAAATAACTGAGGCTAACATTTCCAAGTTTATCTGGAATAACATCATTTGCCAGTTTGGGATTTTCTACTCATTTGTATCAGACAATGTGAGGTAGTTTGACAACATAAAGGTAAGAGATTTGTGTGAGGAGTTAGGAATCAAAAAGTACTTCTCATCTCTTCACTACCCTTAAACAAATGGCCAAGTAGAAATAGTCAACTAAACCATCAAGCATACCTTAAAAAAGAAACTTGATGTGTTAAAAGGAGTCTAGATGGATGAGCTCCCCTAGGTATTATGGGTAATTTGTACTACCAATCGAACTACAACAAGAGAGACCCTATTTTCTATGGCTTATGGAACAGAGGCCATGGGTCCTATTAAGGTAGGACTACCTTTAGTTCATTCAATGGAGTTGCTCTAAAACTACCCTAAATCATCGCATCATTTTAATTTGAGGAATCCATACAAGTCCTTAATCATCAGCCAGTTAAAATTATTCAATCAGTACAAATCTACTCATCCAAATATCAATTTATATTATTCACCGAGGCTTCAACATTACAAATTTGAAGAAGATAAAGTAACAGCGGCATATGAAAATATTCTTTATATATTCAAATGGCGAACTGTTTACAAGATGTGAAAGTACATCTGAAATACAAAGTAAACAAAGAAAAATAGCAAGTTTAAGTCTAAAAAGTGCCTCCATCTGATTGAGGCTGTAGATGGCTCGGCTGGAATAAATTCATCCCTTACTGTAGTCAAGTCTACTTGGGAGTGCAGTTTAGACATCCACTTAAGGACTTCATCATATGCAACCTTCCTCCAATACAAACTGAGGCCGTCATACTCAGTTTTTTCAAGGAAATTCTCCAAGTATTTATTAATATTTACCTCCCTCGCTTGGGACTTCAATTCTCCTTTTCCCTTGTTTGCTTTTCCAAAGCTGACGAAGGTATTTTCTACAAGTTGTCTAAATTTTCAACCTACTTCATCATGGCATTTAACTCAACTTTGCATAGGTGGACTTCCTTCTTCAACTTCTCATTTTCATTAGAAATGAGTAACACTTTTGACTCCACTTCTCGATGGAGAGCTCGTACATGGCTCGAATTATGGCCCACTCCTTCAGTGTAAGTTCAAAGTGGTTGACTGCAGCTGTATATGAGACCAAGTTAGCATAGATGTTCAAAAATAAAAATAGCTAGATAAGCAAAGCAATTAAAGAAGCAACAACTCACTATACCTGTGATACTAGGTCGGAATGGTTATTTCTGGGACGCGCTTCACTATCTGCCAACGACCCCTCACCCAGAACAAAGATGACTTTCAGTTATTTATTGAAGTCAAATTATCCCAAATGAATGGCAAATGCGGACCTCATGTTTTCTTGAAATACCATTATTTAAAATCTTCTCCCACTAGAAGCTCGAGGTTGAAAAATGCTTTCGAATACATGGGAAGACATATCCTCGTCAGGAGTGATCTCCTTCCAGAGAAGAATAGCTCCTACCAATTAGTTATATGCATTTGGGAAAAGTTGTATGGGGCAATGTTATATTGCCCAAATATATAACTAAATAATGGGTATAATGGCAACCTCATCCCAGCACCAAAGGTTGCCACGCTCACATCAACACACCACTCTTTAGTAAAATAGGCTCATTCGTCCAGGATCAAAACGAACATCTTAATAGTATCAGGGATCCTATAGCACTACTTAAAGGTCTTTAACTCGCTTTCCTTGACACAAGTAGGCCACAGTGAGGCCCCCACCTCACATAATAATCTATGGGGCGTTCCTACATCATCCATGCATTATGGGACCCCAATTGCCTCCATAATTCTCTCAGTGGGAATTAGTGGATGTAAACTCACTTCGGCACATTTCATCGCCATATCAGTTTTCCCAGAAGATTCCCATTTGGTATTTGGTTTTAAAGAAAAGACCATTTAATGAGGTTTTTAGTTCAAGAATTATAGAGAAATGGCTTGCTACTTACAAAAAGTATATTTTCTTGATTCAAAGGTTTTTGCAAAGTAGAAAAAGCATGGGCAAAGGCATCCGTTTATAGGTAGTTAAGCCAAGCCTCAACCTTTGGACGAATAGTATTCAAATCTGGAATATACATCTATACCCTTCATCTGAGCCCTTGAATCCAAAAGGCACCCATTTGAAAAATCAAATAAACGGTTATGATCAGATCGTGCTAAGCATGTTGTAATTTATGTTGTCTCTGCCAAAGGTAACAAGCTGTCATCATTGCGTATTTACTGTACACACAATACATGTCTTGATAAACACAAGACTGCCTCAATGCCGTATCATGGAAACAGGAGAGGTTTTTAAATCATTGAGTATGCATCCCATCAATGTCCTTTCATGACTACGCTCCGCCTGTTGACCTATGATTTATAGCTCCACTTATTTTGATTATAACAAACAATATACTTGTATTTCTAACAAACTTTGTTTTATGAGTTTTTCATGAATATATCTTATTAAACAT
>CAIGRB010079231.1:0-18225 GCA_903798255.1 Fraxinus quadrangulata | reverse complement strand
GGAAAGTTTTACATGGCTCATACTACTCATACACCTCCAACTATAAATACAGATGCTCTTGCACGAAAATTGGTGATTGTCTCATTATGCCCCATTGGTAGAACATAGTCGTATCATCTTTTGAGAAATCCAAGAATACAATTCATTGGTGGAATCATTCATATCATTCTTGAGATTTGGCAACCAAGTTTTGGAAAAACATCAAGGTTCGTGAATTCAAAACACCTGACTTCCTTAACACTTTGAGGATGGTACTCTCTCGATCGGGTATTGAGAGATGTGGACTGCAAGCACGGAAAAACACAAGAATTGGGGATTCTTGGAATTCCATTTGGAAGAGACAATGGAAGAAGATCGGGAAGCTGGAAGGAGACAACATATCTTGGAAGCTGTAGGAAGTAGATCGGGAAGTCTAGTGGAGTTGACAAGACAACATCTAACTGTAGAAGATCGGGAAGTTGGTGGGTACAATAGATCTTGGAGATTACAAGAATTACAATAGCGAGAACTAGTGAAATTTGCTAGGTTGGAAATAGACTATAATCCATATTGTCTATAGTAGAGGTAACTTGCTTGGTCATAGAGTTTTGACGTAGTTGGGGTTTCTCCGTCATCATTTTGGTGCTCGTTATTTATTACTTTCTTTATTACTGAGGTATTCTAACAAAAAGAATTAGACATTGTATTAGTTCATGCATCATGAGAAGAATTCTATCTCTCTAAATAAAATAGGCATATTAGGATAATTGGACATGTATGCTTATTCATCTAGAAATAATTAAAAGTGATTTGTTGCTTTTGATTGATTAATTTTGTACGTAGGGTCAAAATTAAAAAAAAAGGATAATTAATAACCATTCGGTGATTCTGATAGCCGTTAATTTGGTAATTCATAACTTTCAAGTGGTATTAGAGTCCAAATTCATTCCTTGACCCATATTATCTAGATTAGTAGTTTATTATCCTTTCCTCCTTATTTTGATAGCAGTAATTATGCCAATCGGAAGGTTGGGATGAAAGCCTTTTTGAAATCAATGGATGAGAGTATATGACTAAGTGTTGTTAATGGTTGGATTGTCCCTAGTTCTACGGTTAATAATAAAGTTATCCCCACTCCCATTGCTAATTGGACTAGAGCAAATTTAGATAAGTTTAACTGGAATAGCAAAGCCTTACATGCCCTATTATGGCAGTATCCCCTGAAGAATTTAGGAGAGTATCTATGTATGAGGTTGCAAAAGAAGTTTGAGATATTCTATAGACCACACATGAGGGAACTTGGGCTGTTAAAAACTCTAAGTTGCAGATATTGACCACTAGGTTTGAAAAGATTAGGATGAAAGAGGATGAGACATTTGATGAATTCTATGTGAGCCTAAATGACGTAGTTAATTCTAGTTTCAACCTAACTGAGAAAATACTTGAGTCAAAAATTGTTAGAAAATCGTTAGATCCTTACCTGAGCGATTTATGCCTAAAATTACTACTATTGAGGAAAGTAAGGATATATAATCTATTAAGGTGGAAGAGATGGTTGGATCTCTCCAAACTTATGAGATGACATTAGCTAAACCCACAAACGATAAGTCATTGACCTTAAAAACTGTGAGGAATAGTCACAACGAGTCTTCGAATTCAAATTCTCCTAATGAAGAGGAATTAGCATACTTTGCTAAAAAAATTCGAAAAATGTTTAGGAATAAACAAAACCCTCAAGAGAATCATAGAAGTGGTCTAAGTGAGTTTAGGAAGAGTTTCAAATCTATGAGATGCCATAATTGTCGAGATTTTGGCCACATTAGGAGTAAGTGCCCTATCAGTAGGAGAAATTCGTATAAGGGTATGAATGCTATTCTCACTGATGACGAGTCTAACTAGGATAATCAGAGTGAAATCCACTGATGAGGAAAGTGGAAAATATGTTGCCTTTACTGCTAGAATTAGGAATAAATTTGATAAGGAGAGTGAGAAGGCCGAGAACGTAAGTAGTGATGAGAATTGAGAAGAGAATTCTGATAGTGAGGATAATTTTTATAGTAAGTGAGATATTCATGAGGCTTATGATAGAATCTATGAGGAGAGTGTTAAGATTCTAACTAAAAATAAAGTCTTAAGTACGAGAGTTACGGAACTTGAGTTGGAGAAAGAAAAACTCGTAGCATACACTCATGAATCTACCTTAACCTTGAGTAAGTTGAAATCCATGAATGAATCTTTAGATACCCAGGTTAGGAATCTTACTAGTGAGCTTGAAAAGACCTCTAAGAGAGCTAATGAGCTGACAGTTGAAAATGAAATCATAGAAATCCATGTTAAAATCTTCTGAGCGATCTAGAGTATTCCATGTCTCAATTTCTTACATTTTCTAGTGGTTCTAAGAAGCTAGATAACATTCTACGAATAGGCAAGCCTACTGGTAATAAGGGAGATCTGAGATTTAATAAAAATGATCATAATGTTGCTAGTACGTCCAAGACTACATTTGTCACTGGTACTGATAAACTTAAACATGTGCCTAATCGTGAACCTACGAATAAGGGATATGTAAGATAGTGGCCTACTAGACAGCGTAGGACCTACCAACCTAGGATTAGATGTCAATGATCACATACATTTGGTCCTAGATTTATCCCTATATTTTTTCATTGCGGTGAGTTAGGTCACATAAGACCTAAGTGTCGTCATTTTGTGAACAGAAATAGAAACCGGAACTTAAATAGAAATAAGAATCAGGAGTTTGTTGGTCAGATTGACTTTCTTACTAATCAGGTGAATCAATTGACCAAGTTAATAACACAAATGATTGGGAATATCCTTGTCACTGGGCAAGTTTGGGTGAAGAAGAGTGTTCTAAATTTTTTTAAAATAGATCACGGTGCTCTTAAAGGTAAGAACATTTGCATACCTAACTAATTAGGTTTTTTTGGTGCATGCTCGTACTTTATCATCGTATGACATTGATTGATTTATGTATGCATGTATCATATTTATTTATTTGTTTTCTAGATAGAAAAACTCATGCATTATTATTATTATTATTATTATTATTATTATTATTATTATTATTATTATGTGTTTGACATTTTTTTGTGTACTTGGTGCATTCGTACTTTAAAATAAATACAGAAAAAAGTGAAAATTTGAAAAATAAAAATACAGGAAAATGTCCTTTTATAGATAATATACTTGAATTTGTTTATTGTAATCAAACATGAGTTTAATTGATGAGCTGTAACATAATTTTCATTGTTGACTTAGGTTATTATGGAATACTTAGTATATGTGTATTTATGTACCATCTTTATTGCACACATCATGATATTGTTAGTGGTACTCAATCGCGTGTGCGAGATTTGGGATGACAATCACATGTTAGTAAGTTGACTGCGAAAATGAATTGACTTTATTTATTAGACCTAAACTCAAGTTTATTCTCGATAATAAAAAACTCAATATCTTATATTCTTTTTCGGAGCCTATTTGACTCGAGTAATTAAGCATGAGGGGTTTTTTCATAACCTGGTGCCTATAGTCAATTGACTTGGGTTAACTGGCCTAAAGCTCACTATAGGGGTCACTTTAGTCGCTAATGGAGAAGAGCATGCACTTAATATGAAAAAAAATATTATGAGCTTAAAACATTAAAAGATATGAAAATAATATATGCGTTGGGGGAGAAAAGAAAATATCAATTTAAAATGAGCTTTTATTTAAAGGCCATAATGCGCTTTAAATGGTTTGACTTTCATAAGTAGAAGAATACACTTATTGACAGTGATGTTTAGCATATCTTTTCTCACAAAATTAAGGTTTAGAGTCCTACGTACTAAGGAATAGTGACACTTTACACACATGGGTCACTTGTACAATTTACTCCATATTAAGTTGAACTAAGTATGTGGGTTGTGGGAATGTTTACTGTACATTATTTATACTTGTGCATTCTAACAACAACATTTTTGAGTTATTGTATGTTAATGTTAAAAGTTTTTTCTCGGTCCTTTCGTCATTTGTGACAAAAAGAAGAAGATAGTATTTACACATAATGTGAAAACTTGAAATTGAAATTGAATGCATTGAAATTTGCATTTTATGTCTAGGGGTCATTGGGAAGAGATATAGATACATTTTGCATACTGCATAAAAACATGTTGAGAGTTTGCAGTAAAGAGGGGAAATGGGGGGAATCGACATTGCATTGCATTACATATCATAATGCATAAGCTGTTTGAGTTTTGATGTTTCGTGATGTTAATGTTTTGGTTGGTATTTTGATTGACATTAATGTCACGTCTCAAACTCGTACGTTTATTTATGATTATGTTACATTTTCTGTATCACATGCTTTTACACTTGGTATTTGAGGTTTGGATTTCAGGAAACATATTTGACAAGGAATGTAAGAAACAATGCTAGGGTAGTTTAATTTGATAGTTTGATTTATTTTACTTCCTTGACTTTATTTATATAGTTTTGTCACAGAATGCCAAAGGGGGAGATTGTGAGGTTCAATATTATAATTGGCAATTCTGTGAATAAAAAGGACTTAATTGAACATGTGTAAAAGTCGAAGAGTGAAGTGCAATTTTGTATAGTTGAGTTAGGTAGCCTAGGGTTTGACTTCGAGTTTGGAAACAAGGAAGAAGTGGAGCTGGAATTTTGCTAGCCTCACGTCTGGTGTTTGAGTTCGAGTTTGGAAACAAAGAAGAAGTGGTGCCATAATTTTGCTAGCCTCATGCTTGGCTAGTCCGAGCGACATAAATAGAACCATTGTCGCTCGCTTTTGTCGCTCGAGCGACAATGTTATGCGGCTAACCATAGTTCACGATTTTGTAGAGTTATACATGACCCATACTACTCATACACCTCCAACTATAAATACATATGCACAAGCACGAAAATTGGCGGTTGTCTCATTGTGCCTCATTGGTAGAACATATTCATATCATCTTTTGAGAGATCCAAGAACACAATCATTGGTGGAATCATTCATATCATTCTTGAGATCCGGCAACCAAGTTTTGAGAAAATATCTAAGTTCGTGAATCCAAAACACCTGACTTCCTTAACACTTTGAGGAATGTACTTTCTTGGTCGATCATTGGGAGAGGTGGACTACAAGCACGGGAAAAGTACAAGAATTGGGGATTCTTGAAATTCCACTTGGAAGAGGCAATAGAAGAAGATCGGGAAGTTGGAAGGAGACAACAGATCTTGAAAGCTACAGGAAGTAGATCGGGAAGTCTAGTGGAATTGGCTAAATAATATCTAATTGTAGAAGATCGGGAAGCTGGTGGGTACAACAGATCTTGGAGATTACAAGAATTACAACAAAGGGAACTAGTGGAATTTGCTAGGTTGGAAACAGACTGTAATTCATATTGTCTATAGTGGAGGTAATTGGCTTGGTCCTAGAGTTTTTACCTAGTTGGGGTTTCTTTGTCATTGTTTTGGTGTTTGATATTTATTGCTTTCTTTATTACTGCGGTATTCAAATATAGGATAATTGTACACGTATGCTTATTCATCTAGAAACAATTAAAAGTGACTTGTTGCTTTTGATTGATTAATTATGTACGTAGGGTCAAAATTAAAAACGGATAATTAATAACCATTCGGTGATTCTGATAGCCGTTAATTTGGAAATTCGTAACTTTGAAACCTGAAATTAGATACTTCGTAATTTCTGGGGCTTGCACTACATTGTTCAGCATAAATCTCTTTTCTAGAAGTGAATTTAAGAGTTACATTCTAACTCCTTCGATTTTGGATGAAGCTGAGTTGTCTAAATAGTTTGTCATGATCCATCTTCTTTACTAGCGAATAAATTCTGGTTGTACAAATGTAACGAGTGCCTCCTTTGTCCACCTACTAGTCCTTGGCATTTGAAACCAAGTTAACTTTAGAAACCAATGCAAATGATATCGACAATGTTTATAGACATGTTGCCCACTTCTGTTATGTTTGTGACATAGCGCGAAATAAAAAATTCAAGCGAAAACCTTAAGAGCACAATTTTTGAAATCTACCAAATTATGAAAGATAACATCACGAAATTTATTTATTGCAATATGATCTAAAAATAGAGGATTAACCTTTATTTATAAGGGTTTTAAATGAAAACCTAGTATGAAGGAATTAAACTGTAAAGAATTGAAATAAATTAATGATAAAAATAGCACTAAAACTTTAAAAGTAGTTTTCGAATCCTAAATGAATTCGCTGGCTGAAATTCACTATACGTTACATTAACTTCAGTCCGCCGTCCTTTTTCCATAAATATATTATAGGCCCAGATTTGAACTTGAACGCTAAATCTGCAATTTACTGTTTTTCTCTTTTCGATTCAAGTGTTCTTCAATCCATTCGGCCATCTATTCTACATCAGTTTGCCTGAGAGGTTTCATCTTATGTGCATCCTTTTTTCTTGTGTGACAATCTTTAGGTTGATATCCTAGCTTTACACAAATATATCAGTCTCCTTTGAACCATTTTGCATCATTTTCCTTTCCATTGTCATTAGATAAGCCAAGATGCTTTATCTTTTTAACTTTTAGACCCAGTGTCTAAAGAGATGTAACAGATTCAAGTGCTCACAACGGAAGTTTCAACACTCATTTTATTGATATCTTGAATACATTTTTATACAAAGCTGGTAAATCTATTTTAGGAAATATACAGCTTGACATATGCACTTCGGTTACAGGATCTACCTAATTAAATGTACAACAATGCATCAGTTACAAAGCACTAAACAAAGTAAAGTTATGCATGATTTTCAACTTGGTTATGCATGATTTTCGACTTGGTTATTGCTGCAGAATATTTCCAGATTTCCTGTGATTTTGGCTTTTAAGTTGCCTTTGTGTCACCTTCCTTAATACGCCCCCGCAAAATTGATCTTCCATCGGCAAGACCAATTTTGGTTCTTAAATATTCTGTACATTCCCGAGATAGTGGCTTGGTCAGCTAATCCGCCAGTTGATCTTAAGTGTGCACATGACTCACATTAAGTGTACCTTTCTGAACTTGGTCACGCACAAAGTGAAGATCAATTTGGATGTGCTTCATTCGTGAGTGTTGAACCAGATTGAAACTGAGATGAGTTGCTCCAAGGTTATCATATAGAAAAGAAGGTGGCAGGTTTAATGAAAATCCAAGTTCTTGAAAAAGTTCAAGTAATCATATGGTTTCCGATGTTGTATTAGCCAGGGCTCGATATTCGGCTTCCGTAGTTGAGCGAACGACGACTCTCTGTCTTTTTTTGAACTCCATGAGATTAAATTGCAGCCTAGGAATGTGATGTATGCCGATGTAGAGGTTCTATCATCAATGTTTCCAGCCCAATCGGCATCACTATATGTTGTTAAACATGGAGCTGCTGATTTCTTTAGGTGGATGCCGAGAGATATTGTTTTCTTCAGATACCGAAGGAGTCTTTTAGTAGCTGTCCAATGGGTGACCGTTGGCTTGTGCATAAATTGGGACCGCTTGGTTACCACAAAGGAAATGTCCGGACGACTCAAGGAAAGGTATTGTAAGCTGCCAATGACTAGCCTATACTCTGTGTTGTCCACTATAGCAGTTCCATCCACCAAATGAAATGATTGACTAGTTGACAATGGTGTAGAAACATCCTTTGCTCCAGCCACGTTTGTATTCTTCAAAATATCATGAATATATTTATGTTGTAAGAGGAATAGACCTATAAAAGTTGGTATTACTTCCACTCCAAGAAAGAAGTGTAGTGAGCCCATATCTTTCAAGGAAAATTGATAAATTAGTTTGGTAACAACATGAGTCACAAATGTTTTTTCATTTCCCGTGATGATTAAATCATCAACATAGACAAGAAAAATAGCATACAATGGAGTTATGTTGATAAACGAATAATGAAGAATCGCCTTTAGAATTGTGGAACCCGAGCTGTAGTAAAACATTTCTTAGAGCTAAATACAAAGCTCGTGGGGGGCTTGTTTGAGGCAATATATTGCTTTCTTCAACTTGCACAAATGATCAGTTTTGGACAAATCTTTGAAACACGGAGGTTGCATAATGTAAACAGTTCCAGTCAATTTTTCGTGTAGAAAAGCATTGTTTACATCCATTTATTTCAAATCCCACCAATTCATGATTGCAACACTGAGCACTATCCGTATTGTGGCTGGTTTAACAATAGGGCTGAATTTTTCTTTATAATCAATTCCAGGACGTTGATTATACCCCTTCGCAACAAGTCAAGCTTTGAATCTTTCTTTTGAGTCATCTGCTTTCCATTTGACTCGAAACATCCATTTACAGCCCACGGGTTTGCAATTTTTGGGTGGGGAAACTAAATCCCATGTCCCATGTCTTATAAGGGCTGTTAACTCACTGGTCATGGCCTCACGCCATTCAGGGTGAGATACTGCTTGGCTCACACATGTTGGTTCTAGAGGTAATGGAATGTGATGATTTAAGATAATGTCAATTGTTTGGGTTTGAAAATATTGTTCACGGATCGAGTGGTCATGGGATGGATTTGGGTTGTTGGACTTTTATGTTGCACATGACACAATGAATTAGAGATAGAAATGGATGTAGGTTGAGTTGAGAGTGATGTTTTAGGTGCAATAACATTTAAATCAGAATTCATGTGTGATAAATTTGAATTTAAAGAGGGGGTATTACCTGGAGGTAGTGTGGTAACGACAGCTTCATTTTCCAATCTCATTGGGGGCTGCGATGGTAGATCCGAGAGAGAAGATCATACAAGAGTTGATGGAGCAGCAAAGAAAAGGTTAGGGCACGAGTTCTGCAAAGGAGATGAGTGATGAGAGTGGGTATTTGCTGACAGGCTTTCATTCGGTGTTGGACCGTGCATGGGACTTGTTGATAATGGGCTTTTTGTTTCATCAAAAGTCACATGTCTGGATATATAGAGCCGGTCCGTGGATGGATCCATGCATTTATATGCATTCTGTGTTAGTGAGTATCCGCTAAAAATGCATAGGACAGACTTTACTTGTAGTTTGTAGGTGTTATAAGGTCTTGTAGGAGGATAGCATAGACATCCAAATTTTCTCAGTTTGAGATAATTTGTTTGTTGACTAAAAAGTGCCTCAAAAGGGTTATTTTGGAGAAGTGGAATTGGTTGACGATTTATGAGGTAGGTATCAGTTTGAAATGCACTGGGCCAATAAGAGAGAGGTAAAGGAGGACCATGAAGTAAGGTGAGACCCGTTTCCACAAGATGGCGATAACGTCGTTCAGAAACATCATTTTGTTGTGGGGTGTGGGGCGCAGTGGTTTAGTGGCTTATACCATTTTCAGACAAGTATTTTCTTAAACATAGAAATTCTCCACCATTGTCTGAATACAAACTTCTTATTTTGGATTTAAACCTTGTTTCAACAAGCTTTTTGAATTGAGGAAAAATGCTATAAACTAGTGATTTTGTAGGCATTGGATCAACAAATATTAGATAATAGCGTGACCCATCTAAACCCATGTCATGAGCGGGTCCCCAAACATCAGTGTACATAATTTCATGTGGAGAATGACTTTGAAAACTTGTAGAACCAAATGGTTGTTGATGTGATTTATTTATTGAGCGAGAAGTACATGAAGAAGATAGCTTATTTGTGGTAAGAGGAAGAGAAAAAGAATTAACAAGGTTTTGAACAACTTTTATCGATGGGTGTCTAAGACACTTGTGCCACACATCAATTGAGGTCCTTTCATGCACATTAGCAACCATTTTTGGAGTTGGAGAAGCCACAATTGAGTTCAGAAATATGTAGACACCATTCTCACATGCACCTCTTAGAAGTTCGCAGCAGCCATAATTTGCCGTGTAGCAGCTTCCATCCTCCTTAAGTAGCTTTCATGTCCAACAATCAAGTCATGGAGCTCTTAAAGGCAAGTGATTTTTCCCTTGCCCGAATAGGTGAAGCAATCTCTCGAAATTTAGGACCTAACCTATTGATAACATATAGGGTTAAGTCATCGTCGGAGATTGAGTGATCGATGAGAGCGATCTCATTAGCCAATCCTTTAACCGTATGAAGGCACTCTGGGATTGATCGATTTCCACGTTGGATCAAGGTTAGTTCTTCCTTGAGTTGCATTACCATTGTACGCGATTTGCTTGCATACATAGTTAATAATTTTTTCCATGCCTCATGAGAGGTTTTGTCTGTGGCAATGAGTGGCGTGATGGTTGGTGATGTAGAGGCAAGAATAGCGCTAAGAATTAACGTGTCTTGTCTAACCCAGTGGGTTTTCTTGGAGATAGACGGTGGGGTTCCATCGGAGGAGGGACATTGCATTTTTCCATTGACATAATCCATTAGATCGTAGCCAATTAGGAGTGCTTCAAATTGAGCATGCCATTGAGGAAATGTTGAGGGTATGAGTTTCTCATTGATCTGAGCTGTAATGTTGAAAACAAAAAGAGAAGTTTCAGAGGAAGAGACAGGCTGATTTGCGGAAGATATTTGTGAAAATGGGATCTAATTTTTGTTAGAGATAAGAAGCTCTGATACCATAAAGAGATGTAACAGATTCAAGTGCTCACAATGGAAGTTTCAACACACATTTTATTGATATCTTCAATACATTTTTATACAAAGCTAGTAAATCTATTTTAGGAAATATACAACTTGACATATGCACTTTGGTTACAAAATCTACCTAATTAAATGTACAACAATGCATCAGTTACAAAGCACAAAACATAGTAAAGTTTAAGCATGATTTTCAGCATGGTTATGCATGATTTTTGGCTTGGTTATTGCTGCAGAATATTTCCAGATTTCCTGTGATTTTGGCTTTTATGTTGCCTTTGTGTCACCTTCCTTGATAGTGTCTTTAATCATATTAGCCTTTGCTTCCATGTTCCGCACATAACTTTTCATTTTTGTAGTCTTGTTATCTTCTTTATTGCAAAGTCGAACAATTAGAACCTCCATAGTCATCTATTTGTCCTTGTGCTTGATGTTTTAAAAATCCTTTCATAGTGGAGGTAGTTTCTCGATCGTTATAGCAATTTGGAAAGATCCATTCCTTCCTCCTCAATATCATGAAGAAGTATTTACATATCTTGAACTTGACTCATAACTGTCTTTGAATCAATCATTTTGAAATCCAAAAATTTATCGATGATAAACTTATTCATCATAGTATCTTCTATCTTGTATTTTTTTTATCACTAACTACCCACAGTTCCTTAGCCGTTTTGTATGAACAATACATATTGTACCCATGCGTCATCCAGACCTTTGAGAATTTAATTTTGACATGGAAAACAAACATTCTTGCATGCTTCAATTGCCAATTGCGCATTCTTATCAATAACATTTACTTCTACCCGTGCGGGGCCAATCTTCAAGAAAACAATTTACCAAATTTAGCGTAGTCAGATAGAAGAACATCTTCTATTACCAACGCTTGAAATTCGTGCCTTCGAATTTCTCCACCTTTTCATCTTGAGATGTAGGCGACATGACAAATGGATTAGACACAATTTTGTCTAGCTAATTGCTTTACTACTTTGCTCGGTTGAAGTAGTAATCTTTCTATAAAGCCACAATCAATGGAACTCGATCAATATAAAAATATTAAAAATATGTAATAAAATTACATAACATAAAAAAAATGTAGAAATAAGGAACTTTGTCTTAAGACTTTTGTTAACTTAATGACTACTACAATCAAAGAAAGAAAAAGTAAAAGTAAAGAAACAAAGATGAAGCAAGGTATGCTTTAACAAATCTCCTTAAAATAGAATTTGCCACTACACTAGTGTCCAAAGGATTATCCCAACTCTAGTCTTCAAATGACACAATGCTTTTCTCAAAGTCAGTATTGCAGTATAACAACATTGTCAGTCAAACTGAAGTGTTCACAATATTCTTTTCGAACAGAATAAACTTAAGCTAAAATTTCTTGGACGAAATTTTATTTTTGAAAGTAATTTGGAGATTTTTTTTTTATTTCAACAAAATTTTTTTAAAAAAATAAGTTTCTGAAGAGAGGAGAAAATTAGAAATCAATTTTAATTTGAATTGATTTGGTGTAAAGAAAATGATTCAATTTATAGATTCAATGTGTATTTTTCGAACAGATGAACCTTTTGGCATAAACTAATGTGAATGGTTGATCATAACTCATCAAGGTTCATGACTTTTCATAATAACCTCTTTGAATAGTCACATCAATCCAAAAAATGATGATTCTTCAATATGGGTATTTGAAAAGTTGCGATTAGTCATTGTACCATTTGGAGACTTCCAATTCCCACATATTGAAATCATTAAATCACATCTATTAAAATCATTAAAATCTAACAAAATAAACTCCCACCCTTAGACAATTTTACAAAAGATCCCAAAGTACATCATTTCATCAGCATACATTAAACTCAAAATATGTTTGCATAAAATTGTATTTGTGCGTTTAAATAACAATTAATTTCAACAATAATAGAATGCCTAGAGATCCACAGATGTATTTATCTATTTGCATAGAAAATATTGCCCACCTGCATTACAGATGCAGTATTTATCTATTTGCACAGAAAATATTGCCCACCTGCATTACAGATGCAGTGTTGGTGGCTGGCAAAATTGTTTTTTGCGCGAAATTCAATGACAGCAGCATTTTGTCAAATTGTATGTACACATTTTCTGTACATATAGCAAGGCTCTCTAGAAATTGTACCTACAGTAGTCGTTGATTAACAGTTGGTATCTGGTTAACTTTTGTAGACTAGATTGATGTGTTTTTCCCATTTGTACCTGCAATAAGCATAAATCGTTCGTACAAAGTGGGGAGTTCACGGGATCTTAAGAAACAACATTACAGATTCTCTAAGAAGCAAAATTACATCTCTAACGTTGGATTTTAAGTGTTTATTTTAGAAACTTCAAAAACTATGCGCGAATAATGACTTGTGCTAGAAATGTTTATAAAGTCCTCACACAATTCAACACTAATAAAAAAAATTAGGGGTTTGATTCTGAAGGCAATAATTATAGATAGCCCAAAACACTGTTGTTGTGAAGAAATTAAAAGATTTCGATAAAATGAACTACAATAATTACACGTTCTCTGCTCTGCACTGAAACTCTTCTTCAACTCAGAGCATAACTGTTGAAGTTGGTTTGTCACTTTGGCTGTCATGTTTTTTGCTATCATTTGGTTGCTGATTTTTTTGTGTATCTATGACAATCTCAGGTGTTAGGGTGTTCATACCATACTTAATTACATTTTTAACCTCTCTATATGAATCAGACATGGAATTAAGTAAAATAATAGCTTTATACATTTCAGACACCTTTTCTCCACAATTAATAATATCTTGAACAAGTTTGTTAAAAATATCCAGATTCTTATCAAGATCCTTTGAAAGATCCATTTTAAAGCTAAAAAATCTTTCAAGCGAGTCCAACTTATTTGGAGTAGATTTAAGCAAATATGAATCTTCTAATTTTTTCCANCTTTCAAGCAAGTACAACTTATTTGGAGTAGACTTAAGCAAATATAAGTCCTCCAACTTTTGCCAAAGTTCTTTAGTAGAATCAAGTTTTCTCAAAACGATGTCAGATAGGTGTAAAATAATTGAAGTGTAATCAAGTTCATCATATTCTTCTTTTTGTGTTTCTGTCAAATTTGCAGGAAATCTACCATCTATGGCTTTTAAAACGTTTTGTTGAATCAAAATCCCCTTCATCTTTTGTTGCCAAATTGAAAAATCTCATTTCCCATTGAAAATTCCAATTTTGAAATGTGAAAACATTTTTAAAAAAATAGAACAACCAAAATACACAAATAGATCACACAAAGTAATCCTAAGGCAACAATGTACACCGTTCTAGATTCTCAGAGTTTTGTAAGATTTACGATCTTAAATCAAGGGAATTTTCGAACGGGTCAAGTCCATGTGTTCTAATAGGATAATCAATACAAAACAAATGTATGTTAACAAAAATTCAAATTTTCACGTAATCCAGTCTTATACAATGACAAGATGACAATAGAGCACAAAATCAATAACTAACTTGCAATCAAGATTCAACACTTCAAATAGAACAAATAATTCCTAAATTTCTAGCATAAACAATGGTTACGCCTTCACGGTAACCCCAATTCTAATGTCACCCCATACGATGAAGTCCTAATGTTGAAATTTAAACTAGATAAGCCAATTTACCAAAACGGACATATCTGAGTCCATAAATTACGAAATATGTGAATTATCACTTTAGGGCCGCTACTATGGGCCCTAAAGTCTCAAGCAAATGTAGCAACCAACCTAGCAAAAGTTGAATCCCAAACGCGTAGGGAAAAATCGTCTAGATTTCACTGTATAACCTGAAACATAAAACTAATAATTTCAGTACGTTCAGGAAATCAAAATAAGCATATTGCCTGAAGAAACTGTCGTCGAAAATTGCCCCACATGCCTGAACGCGCCACCGTCGGAGTTCCCACGGGCAACAGCACTCGCCATCGCCGACCACCACGCACGGTCGACCTAGGTGTGCCTCCACCTGCTTACGCCTCCTGTGGTGTTGGATTATTCAAATGGATACTAGTTTGGCCAAAATTCGAGGTTGTAGGTCCTTTTTTGGGGGAAAAAAGGGTATGGAATTTTGGGCTGTTTATGGTCTTTTTGGCTAGAAACCCATCACCAAACCCTGCTCTAATACCAATTGTAAAATAATGGACTCCAATCCAAGCAATTTCTAGGCTCAATCTCTTCCAATCGACCACCACAATCAACAACCCAATCCCAAACCAAAACACCCAATCGGCTGCTCACGGGTTTGCCCACAAAGGGCAAGGTGTGGAATATAATGGCCTCAAGGTTCAACCACAAAGGCTAGAGAAGAAGGAGACAAGGTACAATCAAGCACAAAGTAAGACCGGGAAGCACAAAGCCAAAAATGGATGTTGCCTTTCTCTCCATGAACCGACTGTCCAAGTTTCACACACCCATCAAACAGTAACGGGGTAACATATATAAAGGTAAGGGTGTGGGCTTTTAGGTTAAGGAATAGTAAAGGCCCAATAGGTAATATATAAGTGAACAATCAACCGAAAAGCATTCCAAGGTAATGTGTCGAGCCATGAGCAGCACTAATAAATTAGGCTACTTCAAATGACCCAAAAAAGGTTGTAGGATCGGTCTGAACAATCGTGGTGTTGATATTTCACTTCACTCATCGGTCGAGGCCTATGAAGTATATTCCAAACAAAAAGGGTTTAACATCATTGCCCAGATTTATTGGGTATCAAAACTCCAATAGTGAGTATGGTGCGTATTTTTCCTTTTGCTCACTACTTTCTGTTTAAAAAATCGTCTTCTTTATTCGTTCTTGTGCAGATAAACAACCAACTCCCCTTCACAGTCGACCCCTTAACAAGATTCATGCTTTGATATTACTAGTTCTGAACTTGAGCTCTGATGCTCGTGAAGCAGAAGGATTACTACATTTCCCCAATCCAAAATTTCATGATCTTGGATTTTCTTTGTTAATAAAAAATCTGAGGCATTCTCTACGTTTCTGTAGTTTAAGCACTTGCACTCGTGAAAGAGAATTTCTCTACAATCCCTTCCTTGAATACTGCAAAGTTAATGGCATTCAAAAGCATTTGCAGAACTCTACAAGAAAAGGGAGTAGCCGAAAGAAAGAATTGCACCACTCGAAATGGAAAGAAACATCCTAAAAGGCAAAGGAATTCCAAATTTTTTTTTTTGGTAAAAGCTGTAAACATAGTAGTATATATTCTCATTCGATCTCCTACAAAAGTTGTTAGACACAAAACTCATTATGAAGCTTGGAACAAAAAGAAGCTGATAGTAAATCATCTCAAAAAAATTTGGGAGCATAGCAATGCACACTGTTCGTGTGGAACCCGCAAGCGTACGAGATCGTTGTACAAGTAATAAAATATCTGAGTTAAGAGTATCGTTCCCACGAGGAATAATGTTTAATTTGTAGTTCAATAATTTTTATCAAATTCGAAGTGTAGTGAAATCAAAAGAGAGTTGTGATTTGTTATTTATAGTAATTCTACTCTAAGAAAGCAAATAAATATAATGTTTTATCTATATGAGTACTTGTATTGAATTCATATATCCCCAATTTCCATCTATTTCAATTCTTAATAATCATTCTATTCAATTCATCCATTTTTGACAATCGATAAATCTAATATTAAACGTTCTTTTCCAAGATACACCAACCTATGACTAACACGAGACGATCCTATTCCTAGTCCGAATTCATATGAAAGTCATGCATTTTGTTTAGATTATCAATAAGATTGCATGTGTGGTAGAGATTATTCCTAACTCTAACTACACATGTCGATTTTACAGCGTTCTAGACTTACTGTGAGTATTCCTACACTACAACAAGTAACTAACTACTTAATTGGTGATCAAGCAATAAGTAGTGCAATGGGTATGTAAAATCAATCAAATAATAACACAAAAACCCTAAATTGACATCTTGAATTAAAATAAATGAAAATAGGGTTCAAACATTCATCCAATACAATGAAAAACTAGCATAACATATTTAAAATTAAATTATAAAGGAACAATTGGAAAATCATCACCGGAAAGAAGAAATAATTTAAAATTAAATTATAAAGGAACAATTGGAAAATCATCACCGGAAAGAAGAAATAATGAAGATAGGAATTTTCCACGTTCTTGATGTTAATTTTGAATCCGGACGAAGAATCTTCAATATCCTATACAATTTGCCTTGATTCCACGTTGTTAGCCATGTTCTTCGTCTCCAAAATATGTATAATATAGAGATTTTTAGGTCTAGGAAGGTCCTCCATATGCATTCTGCAGTTCTCTATTTGTAGGAGTTGAAAATTGGTTGAAAATCACGTCTAAATTGGTTTTCAAAAGAGTTCTAATCGAATAAGGAAAGTTACCTTCGCGCGTGGATTTTTATCTCTACGCAGCAGTCAGTATTTTGGCCATAACTTTCTCTCCCAAAGTATGTTGGAAATATAACTCAAAGGGCTATAACTTTGATAAAAATATAGTTTTTCCAATTCGGACGTTTAATATGCCAAAAATGGGTCTCAATCTTCAGATAAAAATCTGGAATATATTTTGTGCGATTGAAAATTGATTTTAATCCTATTCCATTCCTTTTTGAATTATAATTCCATCAAATTGTCATCCTAGCAATCTTCAAAGTATCTTCTTGAAGTCCGAATCAACTATTAATTACTTGCAAGTTGGTCCTTAAACTTTGGATTTTGCCATTTTTGCATTATTTTCTCCAATTCTTCATCAAACATTGAGTTTTACCTACAAGATGTAATATAACACAATTTAGGTCGTATTTTGCCAAAAGAACAATAAAATCCTATTGTTTCAAGCCCTGAATAAGTGTACAAAATACACTTATCAAAACCCCAAATTTGAATATTTGTTTGTCCTCAAACAAAATAGAACTTAACAAACACACAAACAGCAATGCTAATTATCTAATTGGTGGCCAGGCAATCAAGCAATGGAAAAAGATTTAGCTAGTTACCCTGACTTTTTATCTCATGATTGAAATCATAATCAGATCTATGCACAGCTTTAAAATCACAATACAAAAATCGAAATTTGCTCTTCCAATGTAAAATCGACGTGTGTGTGTGTGAAGAATTAAGCATAGTATCATGAATTCACAAGTTGTTTCAATTCTCGACCTTCAATGGACAAATATGTTCTTTCATCACTCGTAAGATTCACACACCCCTAAACTTATTCTTTTCGCTCTTTCTAAATGTGTGAACTAAGGTTGAATTTTCTACTATTCTCACCTCTCTAGTTTAGGTAAATCTCACTAATTGCAAGTCAATATGTCAATAAATAAGGATTCTCCATAGTTTGATTGCTTCAATCTCTAGAATTTAATTAGGCCAATAATCTCTTATTAAAAGTCAAATTTCCTTAAACAAGTGTTTGGGACATAACCAAGGCATTTGGTGCGTCTTCTGTTTTATGCACCTGCTTTTTCTGATTTTTTTCTATTATTTTTTTTCAACACTTTTTTTTTTTAATTTGAAGCATTCTCTTCCTTAAACTTTCTAAATGACCTATGTAATAAGTTTTCAGCCAATGACTCTCAAATCAGAAGATCATATGGCACCAGGTTTTAAAGACCCTTGTAGGCTTAATTGCTCGAGTCATAAAAGCTACGAAGAGAAATT
>CAIGRB010079225.1:0-15347 GCA_903798255.1 Fraxinus quadrangulata | reverse complement strand
ACACTTATCACTTTATTCTTGTTCGTGATATCGAACACTTGTGGAAAATCAAACGATCAAGTTTTTTACATCGTTGTCGAAAATTATAGTGTTTAATAAATTTTAATTTATTTTAGCTTTAATATGAATTTTTATTGCTATATTTGTTTTAATTTCATATTAGAAAAATATTAGAGTGCTTTATTTTCTTATTTTCAGGATTTTGCATGCAAATGTCGTTGTATGGTAATCTTGCTCAATTTAATACGAAAATTGAACGATTATTTAGGTTAAGAAGAAAAGAATAGATAGAAGCACAACAAAAACAACAAGTAGAATCAATGGCAGAAAACATATAACATTAAATGTAAATGGAGCACATATGATTATAGCTGGAGTAATGAGAATGAGAGATTGAAGAGGGAATACATGGTTCCTCTAGTGGTAAAAAAATAAATCCAGCGTAGCTTATTCAACATTTGGGCAATCTATTCCCATCTGAAGACGGACTTGATCAACATGTCCCAGAATCCATTGCAATTCTTCGGGAACATAATTGAAAATCCAAATACTCACATCTCGAGATTTTTGGGTATGTGTGCATTAATTGAATATTCTGGAGTTTCCAGTGATGTAATTTGGTTGAGAATCTTTCCTTACCTCTTAAGAGATTCAGCTATGGAATGGTTGGACACATTTCTATCTCACAGCATCACTACTTGGGATAGTGAGCCAAAAATTCTTAAACAAGTACTTTCACCAAAAAAGATTGTCAAGTTGAGGGAAGAAATCATTACATTCTTTTAGCTTGATTCAGAATGCTATTACGAGGTATGGGAAAGAAAAAGGGTTTGCTTCGACAATGTCTACAAAATGTTTTGTAAGAGTGGGTACAAGTCCAGTATTGGATTGAATCCAAGAGTAGGGCTAACGTTAACTCTGCCTGTGATAGATCAATTACAGAAAAGACTACATATCTAGTTTATCAAATAATGTAGGATCTAGCATACTGGTACATTATGGTTAACTGAGAGATCAAGTGGAAAAAGAGTTGTAGGGATGCGCGAGGTTGAAACGCTGATAGCTAATTAGCACAGTTAGTAGCACTAACTAAAAGGTAGATAGTTGGACAACCAATCAAACAGTGATTGCAGTTCAAGCAACTAGACCAAGATGCAACCATTGTAGGGATAATCATGAAAATGTGGATTGTAATATTGGGAGTCCATTTGTACAGTCAGTTGAGGATGGAAATTACATGGAAAATTTTTCGAGGCAACAGAATAATCCATATTCCAATATATATGATCCTAGTTGGAAAAATCATCCCAACTTTTCTTAAAGCAATAATCAATCTTCTTAAGGTACACCGTATCAAGATGAAACACCAGGTTTTCAACAGTCAGAAAAAAAATTCATGGGAAGAAACATTTACCAAGATGGCTGAAGTAAATTCATGCAACAGACTGAGAAAAAATTTCAGGTTCAATGGGTTATTGCCAAGGCAATTTCAGAAAGATAGTTGGGACCTGTCAAGTGAAACTAAGATAAATTTCAAACACGAGTAACGATAGTAAGTGTTTTGGAGAATGAAATAATAGGGGATTTACATGTGAAAGCACTAACTCCAATTCAGACAAATACTACGCGAAGGGAGGGGGTTCAACTTCCAGAAATTACACTTCATAGATAAGTAATAGTAAATGAAAAGGTAAGTTCCACAGATGAGGAGCAAGTGGATAAATCTAAAAGTCGGCAAAAATAGTTCCAAATTAGAAGTCAGATAATCCACAAATTAAGGCAATTAAAACTTATGTGCATCATGTTTCCTTCCCTCATAGACTGCATAAAGGGAAGCTCAAAGAGGAATTTTACAAGATTCTGGATGTGCTAAGGAAGTTCCACATCAACATACAGTTCATCAATGCAATTAGACAAATTCAAAGCTATGCAAGATGATCCACGATGTTCTCAGAAGAGAAAACCTAAAGTTGATGAAATTCTTAGTAAAAATTAGAATGGAGAGTCCAAGGTCTAGAGAATAAAAAGAGAAAGCAAATTTGGAAATTGCAAAGAGTACAGGGTTGATAAACCTCTACTAGAACCACCATGAGTAATTCTGCTATAAAGTTTAGTTAAAAACTTTAATTTAAGCGCTTATTGTTAGGCAACCTAAATTCTTATTCTTCTATTTATTATGCTTTTATATATTTGTGTTGCATATATTTTATTAGGTTGCATTAATTTTATGACATAAATTTGGGGTGGAAAAAATATTGAGTTTTAGTTTTATTAATTATGTGTGATTGTGTAATTGCTATATTATATGTGGGAAAAATACAAAAAAAATTGCAAAAACTTTGAAAATTTTCCAAAATATTTTCTTTTTAATTTGCTTGGTTGTGAGAGTTAGGTAACATTATCGGCAATGATAAATATAATTGAAATTATATATTGATTTATGAATTGTGTATATGTTACATGCTTAGATCAATTGATTTTTATTCATGTAAAACTTGATATGTTTTGTGCAAGTGAATTAAATTTAGCATTGTGAAAGAATGAGTTAATTCATATACTTGACAGATTGAAATAGTAGAACTTAGGTGCTAAATTCAAAAAATTACTATATCATACATCTTCTTGGAACAAATTTTAGACGCAATTTTCAGCCTATTTTCGACTCCTATAAATATACAATAGCCTCGTACATTATGGGAAACCTCTCAATAACCATTCTTCGTATACTATCATCATAAAAGAGAGGTCAATCCAATGTTCTTATGAGCATTAAAGGGCAATTAAAAGTTTTCAAGAAATTAGAGTTTCAACCTTGATTTTTGGAAAAACAACATGAAGATATATTGGAGATTAATTAAGAAATCATTGAAGATGACAGGTCCAAATTGTAACTGATATGAATGGGAATTCCATGTGTGCAGATTATTATGTGAATTTTCTAAGGCCAATAAGATAAAAATTGGGTGAAAATCTTAAATTATGAGTCAATTTTTTACAATGAGTGTTTTAATGAAGGACATTACACTAATCAGAGCAAAAAAAAAAAGTTGTTTTGCTCAAACGTCTCTTTGTAACATTTATAACTCGAATGATTAAGCCTGTAAGGCTATGCAAAATTTGGTACCTTATAGTCATTTAACTTGGCATAGACCAAAAGTTTACTACAATGGTTATTTAAAAAGTTTAATGAAGAGAAATCTGCACATGAGAAAAAAATTATTTTTCTACGTTTTAGATGTCTCGATTAAGCTCCCAAACACTTATTTGAAAGAATTAGACTTTTGACATAAGATTATTAACCGAGTTAAGTCTTACAGGTTAAAAGCAATATAAAATAATAATAAAATTGGAGAATTATTATTTGTTGAAGTTATTGACTTGCAATTGGTAAAATTCATTCAAACTACAGAGGGTGAGGATTATTATAAAAATATTCAACTTTAGATCATACCTTGAGAGAAGAGTAAAAAAAATAAGTTTAGGATATGTGAATCTTACGAGCGAATGAATGACAAATTTGACCATTGAAGGTTGAGAATTGAAACAACTTGTGACTTTATAATGTTGTACATAATTTTTCACACACACAGACACATCAATGTTGCATTGGATAAAGTGATATTAATTTTAGTATTGTAACCTTAAATTTGTTTACGAATTTAACAATGGCCAATCCCATACAAAATAACAGGTTATCTAACCAAAGCTTTGTTTCATGTTTGTTTATTTGTTGAGTTAATTTATGAATTTTTTCGAGGACAAACAAATATTTAAATTTAAAAGTATTTGATAAGTATTTTTTACGCTTTTTCGGATATGACAATATAGAAGTTTAATAGTTCATTTAGTTAATTATAGTCCAATTTAATGTACATTTTATTTATTAGGTGAAGCTCATGACTGGAAGTTAAATTTAAAAAAAAAAAAAAAAGGGAACATTGGCTAAATTCAAAGTTTGGGGACTAAATTGAACATTTTCAATAGTTGATTCGGGCCTAAAATCGTCAGCTGGAGAATGCTTGGGTCCAATTGGATGCAATTGAAAGATGAAGGATCAAAATTATTTCAAGAAAGGACTCAAGAAGATATCAGGGACTTAAATACAATTTTTGTAAAAAAAATTAAGCCTGGGCTGTTGCCTAGCATTTACACAGGGCGACCGCCTAGGCTATAGAAAAAAGATTAGGGGCTGGAATCTAAGCCTGAGCCATCATGCAGGTTTACACTGGGCAACCGCCTAGGAAATTTTTGGGGAGTCTGTTACAGATTTCGAATTTGATTGGAACTCTTCTTGGAACAAATTTTGGATGCAATTTTCAAACTATTTTCGACATCTAACAATAAACTCACACGTTATGGGAAACCTCTCAAACACCATTATTCATATACTATCATCATAAAAGAGAGGCAAATCCATTGTTCTTGTGGGCATTAAAGGGCCATTACAAGTTTTCAAGAAATTAGAGTTTCAACCTTAATTTTTGGAAAGCTAACATAAAGATATATTGGAGATTAATCAAAAAACCATTGAAGATGTTAGGTCCTAATTTTAATTAAATATTTCCGTGTTCAAAATTATTGTTATTAAGTTCTAAATAAAATCAAAATAGTTGGGGGTCGGTAAAGTAGGTCTTCAAGAAATCAAAGATGAACTAAGAAGAAAAATAGCTGCAAAATCACTCTCAATCTTGCAGGAGGCACTTGAGCATTTTTCAGAAAGGTCACCGCTTGCTAGGCACACGACGGCCCTCAAGCGGTGGGGTTACCACTCGCTAAGCACAAAGGCGGCGCTCAAGCTACCGTGTTATACAGGTAGAGACATGATTGTGATTTTAACAGATTTTCCAATCCCATTCAACCTCAAACACTACATATTATAAATACCCAAGCATGGTCATTCCCAAAGTGTGTAGAATTATTATTTTACACTGGAGATCATATTATTGGAGATCAATTACACATTCAAAGATCTCTTGATTCAACAACGTGATCAAAGCTTAATATTCTAAATTCCCAAACATCTTGTGTTATTGGTTGAGCCTTAATTTCGATTAAGAGATCATCCTATTGATCAAACATGGATTTTATAAATCTCTTGCTTCAACCAAAGATCAAACCACAAAACATAGATCAAACACCAGAACCCTTGCCTTCTCCAATAAGCCTTTAGAGTTCTAAAGTTGGGAAGAGACAATTTGGAGTTCCAGTTGTTCCAGAATAAAGTTCATTCTTAGTGATCTACGAGTTGGGAAAAGAAGTCTAGAGTTTTAGAAAGTGCAGGTTGTACAGTCGAATGAGTTCTTTGTTGATTTATAGGTTGGGAGATCAAAATCTACTAAGGTTTAGTTATGTATGGATCGGTTGTAAATTATCTTTTCTAGTGGATCATTTTAATCCCTGTGAAAAATTCTTCAATATTTTTTCCTTTGTTAGCAATTTCTGGTGTTGATTTACTTTTTGTCTTCATTCTTTTTTATTTGTATTTTGTGATTGTTTAATTAGGGTCTAATTTGATATTAAATTTAATCATTTCGAAACATTAATTAGTAACTTGTCGCTTTTTATTAGTTGATTTTTTAAATTCTGCATTATATTTTGACTATTATTTATCAAAAGAGATTCAAGATTTCAAAATCATTCTTCTTTTTCATCAATTTAAAATTCGGATTATGCTTTTTCAATTAAACATATTTTCTTGCAATTTTGTAATGTTAGGCTAGGATTTTAATAATTAAGACATTGATTAACCCTTATTAAGAAGTTTTTAATATTAATTAAATAATTTGACTTCCAATATATATTTATTCTTGGATTATTGTTATATGATTTAATGCATTTTCAATTACTTGATCATTAATCAGATTAATTGTAAATTTTATTTCTTCCCGAGCGAGACAATAGGATAGATATCATTTTATAACCATTGTGATGTTTAATAGGAAATAGAGATATACTATTATACTTTGCATAATTTTTATAGATGTTCTAACGCTTTTAATGCATGCTTTCATAATCACATCTTTTATATAAAAATAAGATCACATGAGAAAATATATTTAATTGACATAGAGAGAGAGAGATTCTTTTAATTAACTTAGTAACATTGATTAACAAAGATTCGCACATATTGTTATGTTATTTAATTATATTGAAACGGATAAGGGGGTTTCGAGGTCTTAGTAACCTTCTCATCTAAATTTACAAAAGCTCATAATTTGCTTACTAAAATACTTAGGTTAATTAGATAAATAACTATAATTTCTTCAAACAAATTTGGCTATTTGATTAGAGTCAATATTAATTGATACTAGGTTAAGAATGTGGTCCTCGTGGAATGATATCCTACTTATCACTTTATTATTTGTTCATGATACCGTATACTTGTGGCACATCCTGGAGCCTACGAGTCTTACCACCACGAGCCATGACCACCAACTACAAAGTATGCATGATATGTTGAGAAAGAAAACAAAACAAATGTAATGCAAGCTGACTCTATGACCATGACTCTGATACCAATTGACATGGTTCGTCCTATATCACCATAGTGGACCCGACACGTGTCGTGCGTCGATGGTAAATACCAGCTAAAAGTCGAACCCATCACCAAGGCAACTTCGACCTGTTTTGACTATGACATACTTTTATAAAATTTTTGACAAGGTTTCCTTTGTAATACAGATTAAAACCACCTGAACAATAATCAATTTCCTTAAACTAGTGCATATAATTTAAAATATGGTACACCAACCCCTCAAAACTCAAACTATTCAAAATATAATACTGGTAAATTAATATTTACTATTATTTTACAAACAAAAGTCTCAAATGTACTCAAAATTTCCAATATGCAGCGTGCCCAAGATATGGATACATGAATTACAAATTAATTTTTCTGACAAAACATACATGTATCCAAAAATAAATATGAACTATGTAAATTGACAAAATGAGCCATACAATTAACGACAATGTGTGGCTCAACTCGATGGATCAACATGCTCCAATGCTGTTCAATTCAGTTACTATCTGATAAGAAAAAAATGTAACAAAATATATGAACGTGTAATTCAGTGAGTGGATAATTTGCAAATAAGTATACTTTTCCTATTTGTACATAATTACTATAAAGCTTCCTTTACTCTTTTATAACTTTAAGAAATTCAGAAGTTTGGTAATAATGTTTAAAATTGAAACATGATAGAATCATAAAATCCTTTGTCCTTTATTCAAAATAAACAACTCTAAAGTATAACGAATATAAATAATCTAATATCTATGAAAATCTATGAAATACTGTTGTTACTTAATATTATAAGTTGAAATATTTATTCTATGAATTGAATAAATTGAATTCTATAATTTGAAATCTGATAAGTTGTAATAATACTGAAAAATACCAAAAAGGTACTTGACTGAATTGCACTAATAACACCTGCTTTACCTGCCAAACTACAGCTTATATTTAAATTGACAAAATGAGTCATACAATTAATGAAAAATATATGAGATTGTAATTCAGTGAGTGGATAGTTTGCAACTTTTCCTATTTGCGCATAGTTATTGTAAAGCTTCATTTACTCTTTTATAACTTTAAGAAATTCAGAAGTTTGATAATAAATTTTAAAATTGAAACATGATAGAATCATAAAATCCTTTGTTCTTTATTCAAAATAAACAACTGTAAAATATAATAAATATAAATAATCTGATATCCATGAAAATCTATGAAATACTATCGTTACTTCATACTATAAGTTGAAATCTTTATTCTATGAACTGAATAAATTGAATTATATAATCTGAAATCTGATAAGCTGCAATAATACTAAAAAATCACACACAAAAGGTACCCAAAATAACAATACTCATGTTTGATTAATATCCATATACATGGCAAAGCTATTCAATTCTGAAATTCTGGTCATATACGAGCAGATTTGTCTGAAGGTTATAATTTGGTCATACACTATGGAAACATTTATAATAGTGTAGAGCGGATAAAATCAACATAACTGTCATATACTGTGAAAATACATTTACACCAGTGCAATAATGGTAAAATAACCATATGAGATCATACACTGTGGAAGCCCATTCACACAAGTGTAGACTAGGGTAAATTCAATTGGGTGCTTTCCGATGGTTTAAAAAATAACTTTAGATATTTTAAAATATTTAATAATGTTATTCTAAGCCAATGAAATTGTTTAATTGAACTAAATTTAACTTTTAGAAGAATTGTTTATTTTTTAAAAAAAATAACTTTATCATGCTTTCTAAGTCAATCATATGAAATAAATAACTTTTACAGCTTATATGATTTACTATAAGAAATATAATAACAATTATTTCATATAAGGTTGAGAACTAATATAATATAAATAAGTGCTTATCTTTAAAAAAAATAGATATCCACTTATTTAATACAAGTTATAGTCCAGGATGATTGATAGGCTTTTCCAATCTCTCTTTCACAACCTGAAATAAGATGTAAAATAATCAATTTAACCACTATCATACTAAGTAACTCTGAATATTAATAATCGAATACTAACACTTAATTTCTTGCAACTGGAATAATTTCCCCAAATTTTCTTCAATCACTTGAAGCTAATTCCACTTTCTAGTCCCTTTACGAATAGCTAATTCATCAAAATAACCTTCACCCCAAGCATAAATTAAGTATCCTATCTTCCATCTAGTGAAAACTTGAAATCATACTTCTACTAATTTAATTTACATCTTGTTCCGTGAATTCATTCTTTAAAGTGAGTATTTCATCAACACTATCATTTTCCCCAAACAATCTTTACCCAAGAACTCAATTAAAAACTTTAGGGTTTGCCAAAAATGGTATAACTTACCTTGATACAAAAATCTTTCACAAATCTAAAAGATCATCTTGAACATACTCTTTCATTCAATCTGAAAATTAACTCAACCACTTAGAACCCTAGAAAATTGAATATAAATTATTCCTTTATCTCTTGAAGAAATAGATAAATTGAACCAAATATTGAGGAAATCAACACTTACTCCTTCTTCTTCCCATTTTCCCCTTCTTTTTCTTCTTCTTTTCTTTTCTTTTTTTTTTTTCTTTTTTTTTCCAGGTCTGCTATGCTCACCATTTCCAGCTTATGTGCGAGTATAGAAATGAGAAATAGGTTAAATGTCTATTAGTTAGAGGGCACTAACTCTTAATTGCAAAGGAAGTCCTCCAACCTTCATATAATACAACATTTCATCTTATAACTTCCAATGATATGTAAGTACATTCTCAACTTTAAATTTAATCCACCTTAAACCCCCAAATATTGTAAATTATAAGATAAACCCCAATAAAATATTTTATTCCAATTAAATCTCCAATTGACTCTGATTTTGAATAAATAATATTGACCTTTGAATTGTATGACATGGGGTGTAACAAAAGTAGTCGAAATCTCGCCAAAAGGGGCTTAAGAACAAACCATGTGTATGTACTGTATCTCACCAAAAGGGGGCCAATATATATTTAGTACTCACTTAAGGCAATTAAGTGGGTCGGGCCCTGAATGTATTACTCGGTCTAACTTCTTTTCGTGGTTTAGTAGTGTGTTATTGGGTCGATTATTTTAGATAGTCACAACAAGAAGTTCCAAATGAATCATATATTTTTAATCCGATTCGACAAGTCAACATTGAATTTATTTGATATCAAAATACCTAACATAAAAGATGCATTCCCTTAATGGAAATGTCACACAAACCAACCAATCAAGAGGGTGACAAGACAACTAAAGGCACATGCCTAAGGTTTAAGAATCATCATGACCACACCTTATCAATCAATCAAATTCCATCAAATGGGTAGTTGCACAAGTTCCTACATCTAAATACTCTAACTTGACATGACTAGGACAACTTGTTTCATTCCAATTGCATATATAAAGCCACTTAGAGTGGATGAAAAGTGACATTGATTTCGAACTAATATTTCTTTCTAATATTGTAATAGTCGTGCAATCTAATTCTCTTATTTAGTTCAAATTATCCGTAAAAGTTGATCAAAGAGTTGTCATGTCATTTTTTGACATCAAAATTGTATATTAATGTTTATGCATATATAGAGGGAGAGAGGAATAAACAGTGATTCAAAAAAACAGAAAATGAACCCAGCATCAAAACATTTGAAGCTACAAATGGAAGCTCCGATTTCATATGTACTTCTGGATAGTGATATTCAAATGTTTTAGAATGCCGATACTCTATTTTTATAAGTTCAAATAGCAGTAAATGTCCTCAACCTTTGGCTCTTGTTCCACTTTTGTTGCCAACCTTTAAAAAGTAGCATTTATATCTTCGATCTTTCATTTTGATAGCACTTTGATCCCTTTTTGGACAATTTTACCATTTTCTATAATAACCTAGTCACTATTCTTCAACAAGGCAATTTTTCCATTATATGTAGTGGCAAAGACAACACCTGATGAGGGAGCGCGAATGCGCGTGCTAGCTCCGCTGGCGTTTATAGTGGCAGCGGATGGAAAAGTGGGAGGAAGATGAAACAACACACACAGGTTTACAATTAGTTGATGTTTTGGCCCTTTTTTGTTTAAGTTTTGGGCCTCTTATTTTTTAAATAAAATCATGCCCAAATCCCAATTATGAATTCCATTACTCGACATTCCAATTGAAAAAATCAATTACATTTGCAAACCCTTGTTGGCTGTTCTTCCTTAAAATCCAAACACTACACATGTCGCCGGCCTTCCCAGTTCCCTGTGACTGCTGCTGTCGTCGGCGAGCCCTGACAGTAGCCTCTCCAGCTCTCCGTCTCTGTTTTTTTTATCTTCTCCTGGGTTTTACAATACTAGTTAAATACGTTGAAATTGAAATGCTGACTGATAATGGTTTTTGTCATTGAAACACAAGAAAGCAAAATACTTAAATTCTTCAATTTTATGTGGAATCCAATTTTTGACTTTCTTACATTCTCATTGATTGTGGTCTGTAATGGTAAGTCCCGCCTTTTTTTTTTTCCTTCTTGGTATGTTAAGTTATTAACGTATTATGAATCTATGATTGTGAGGGAAGAAAGTATAAGAATAATGTGTTAATAATACGTACGACTTAGAAGAAATGTATTAAGTGACGAAGTGAGACTATCTGTGAGAGGAGAAAATTGAAGAATGGGAATTAAGAAGGGGAAAGAGAGAATGCCGTTGAATAAGAAGGGGAAAGAGATAAAAAAACAAATATTAGAATCAATTTTAATCGAAAAATAAGAGATAATAAGGCAAATATTAATAAACGACATAGTTATTAGGATCGTTGATTGTTGACGGTCCATGATCAATGTTTGTTCTAACTGAACTCAGATTCTGAATTCGTCACCGCTTATATGTTGAAATTAAATAAACAAAAATAAAGATAAAGCAATATATGGAAAATGAAAAAATTAATGTCAATATGGGTGACTTTTTCTAAAATATGACGGTGTCAAGATTAAACAAGATAATATTTGAATTAAATTCATAGTTCTAGAAATGACGACGGGAGTAGATAGGATGGAACTGGATGAGCATTAAAAAATCTCCATTTTCCATCCCATTTATTATGATTTGTATTTTAGCCCCCTTTGGTTTAAATGAAAGTCAGATTTTTAGTAAATTTTGATAAAATTTGATAAATTTGAAATTGAAAAGTTGCGTATCGCATAATTATGTGATTAAAATTAATTGTTGATTAGATGTTAATCCAATTTTTAATTGAACCAAACATGGGCTTCATATAATTTTTAAAGTAACATTTAAATTGAAAACCATAAAAATAAACTAAAGAGATTGGATTATTTTCGGGGAATCCAGTGCACGGATCTCTTGCCTAGTTCGAGTCGGAAAATTTTCCATCACTACTTTAGTCCAAACACTCCTAAAATTAAATCAAATGGGACAAGGTGGCGGCGATTTGACTGTGATGGCGATGGAGTCGGACGGGTTGGACTGTGGTGTTTGAGCAGGCAATGGATGGAGAAATGAAGTATATTAATTTTTGTTTCTTTTTTTCTTTCTTTCTTTTATAACTTTTTTTGTTTTGTTAAATGAGATAAATCATCCTTTTATTTGATAATACTATTTATATTAAATTATTTAAAATATTAATAGCAAAAAATTCCATAAAAATGTTTCCATGTGCGATATAATATTTACCTGTTGGAAATCGAAAAAAACCCCATATTTGAAACTTTTGTGTGAAAACCCACTTGTTGTCAAGATCTGTCAGATTTACAGTTAAAAACGGTTAAAATATCAAAATTAAAAAGGAATAATCGTAATTTCAATACCCAAATTTTTTATTTTTTTTATAAATTGTACCCAAATTTTTTTATATGTGTAACATACAATCCCAAATCTTAAAACTTTATTTTCCTCCCCACCCCACTCCATTCTACTCATCTTCTTCTTCTTCCCCCACTTTCGACCAAACCCAATTAAATCAAAATTGAACCTAAAAAATCCAATTAAATTAAGAACTCTGGATACTCTCAAAACCAAAATCATTAACAAATTATCATATAAATCCACACCATATAGATTTAAATCCAATCTTTTACATACAAAACAAAATACAGTGTTTGATATTAAAATTCAACAAATCAAGGCCAATTTGAAACCCAAACACAAACAATTCTAGAAATGTAAAAACTGAGTTTTGGATCCTACAAAGCAATCATCATCAATGGTGAAGATATACTTCTTCTTGGACGCCATCTAGCCAAAGCATTGGCAGGCCGAATCCATGAACAAAATACACGAAGACTTTATGACCCAAAATCTTGTTTATATCATTTCGATTGTAGAGTTTATAATCAAAACTCTCTAGGACATTTTTTTTGTGGATCTCTATCTTGAACAATACTCAAATAGTAGGGCAGGAAAAAAAAAGGGTCTCCACATTTTGGGGAAATCCAAGTTTCTCATGGTCGGAATCATGATATCTAACTCATTATTTAGCAATGGGGTCGAAAAAATATTTTATCATTGGATTTTCGAAGGGTCAGGAGAGCACTACAATGGAACAACGCTGTCCCATATTTTTTGCTTGTCAACGTTGTTACGGCCTACCATGTTGCTTTGGTCTGATAGGATGAAGATTTGTTTTGTAGGGTGGGGATCAATTTTTCAGGGTGGAAATGGGAAGCTCCATTAATGGACCTTAAAGAGCAACCTTTTTTTATTTTTTATTTGTTTTAGGAAGAAGATGGAGTGGAGTGGGGTGGGGTGAAATATAAAATTTTAAAGATTTGAGATTGCTGTTGCGAAAAAAATAAAAAGTTCGGATACTGAAATTGTAATTAGACCTTTTTAATTTTGACATTTTTTTACTGTTTTTAACGGCAAATCTAATGGTTCTAGATGGCTGGAAGTTTTTTGCACAAAAAGTTTCAAACATGGGGTTTTTTGCAATTTTCAATAGGTACGAAGTATATCTCACATGAAATTTAGGGGAGATATTCTGCTATTAATCATTATTTAAATTATTAGCCTAGATTATCACTTTCTGTTTTCACATATATGATGAGTTGTTGTCTATAAATTCAAAAATAGCTGTTTTGAACTGGAATTAGAATTTTCAAATTTGATGGATAATGTTAAGATTTTTCGGTATATATTTTTTTAGGTCAACTTACAAAATACCCTGAAAATCAAGGGTCTTTTAAAAAATATATGAAAAGTACTTTGAAGTAACAAATATTATGTAAAGTCGAGCATCGCTATTTTTTTATTATTAAAAATGCATACAATGTCGTTTTTTAATAAAAGGTGACATAAAGAAAAAGTGTTATACAATGTCTGTTATGTACAATGTCATTTTTCTATATGGTGGAAACTTGATTCACATTTAAAAAGTGGCATAACATGCTAAATGACACAACAAGCTTCAGAAAATTAAATGATCTGTTTTTTTTTTTTTTTCTCTTTGTGGCATCAGATATGGAAACAATTCAATAAAGTGACAAAAATTAAAAAAAGTTATATATATTCAAAAAGAGAGAGAACCCAAAACTATCAAGGGTTGTTGATTTTCTCCTGCATATTATCTTTTTGTGATTACGCTTCACTTGTATTAACTAAACATAGAATATGACTTCATTTTAGGAACATGACAACCTATAAGTTGGAAATGATAGAAATTAAACGATATGTTTTTATATGGCATTAAATATGAAAGCAATTCAATAAATGACAAAAATTGAAAAAAGTGATACACATTCAAAGAAGAGAAACTCCAATCAAAACCTTAGAATAGATCATGGATGGTTTATTTTCTTCTGCGTGTTGTTTTTTTGTGATTACATTTCACTTGTATCAACTAAACATAGAATATGACTTCATTTTATGAACACAATAACATGTAAGTCAGAAATGACAGAAATTAAAAAGAGTGATGAAAATTCAAAAAGTGATATTTCAAAAAAGGGGTCATACACACTAAAAAAAATGATAAAGACCAATCAAATTCTAAATATAAATTCAGGGATGACTGATTTTCTTTTATGATTGTGTTTCACTTCTATTAATTGAATATGGCATAAAATTTCATTTTAAGAATCCAAAACTTTATAAATTGGAAGTGACATAAATTTAAAAAATTGAGAAATACTAAAAAAAGTGATAGAAGTTTAAAAATGTGACAAGTTATGTTGGTGTCAATAATTCGAAACCATCATACTATCTATAAATGAAACGCATGCATAAATCGTTATGTATGATCATGTATGACATCATGTATTCAATATAGTAATGTCAACCAATGATTGTTTTTCGATTTGTGAAGCTTTCTAGGTCGTTGGATTGACCATCATGATATTACCAACAGATTCTAATAGAAGGCCTCTTCTTCCGCAATTGATCTTACCGAATCATTCATTTTTGGAGATATGCCTTGTTATTATGACCAACACTGTAGTAATCTATGTTTTGATCGACCTAAATAACTCGAAACTTTTCAATGTTTCTTAATTTCAAAAATATAATTATTTGATTAAAAAAAAAAAAAAAAGAACCATTGAGTAGCTACCATTTTAGCAAATATAAATCTCCTGTTAGGATCAAGCACAATGACAGAACAATCTAATCCTAAACATTTTCAACACATGCACCATGCATCAATTCAAATGCCCAAAATTAGTTAAGCCAAAAAGTAATTTCAGAAAAACGGCATAATCAGTTATTATGCAAACCTGAATACAGTTATTTGATCCAAAAATGAATTGATCAACTGTCTTGAGCTAGCCCACATCATCATACGAATGGGGAACTATCAACAATTCCACCACCAGTATTGTATTTGATATAACC
>CAIGRB010079176.1:92076-103890 GCA_903798255.1 Fraxinus quadrangulata | reverse complement strand
TTTATTCTTTAATACCTTGTGATATCAGACCAAAAAAACTTTAATCATAGTAAAAAAACTGAACTAAAAATTTATTACTGAAATAGACTTGAATATGTACAACCTAAAATCATGTGTCAAAAAGACAACATCCAAAATTATAAACTCCCACTAAACTAGCATATCATCAAAATTTACAACACTCGTGTGAGTGGTGTGCTCATGAAAAACTTTGGGTGGTAGACCTTTAGTGAATGGATCTGTTATCATGGAGTTTGTCCCGATATGTACTATATTAACCTCACCACTTTGAACTCTTTCTTTAACAAGTAGGAATTTGATGTCTATAAATTTAGCCTTTGTTGAACTCCTATTGTTATTTGAATACATGACTGCTGACTTATTGTCACAAAATAACTTAAGTGATCTTTCAATTCAATGTATAATCCGCAGATCAGTGACAAAATTTCACAGTCATATTCCTTGATTGGATGCCTCATAACATGCTATAAACTCCACTGTCATGGTTGAAGAAACAACGAGTGTCTGCTTAGCACTCTTCCAGAATATAGCTTCTCCAGCCAACAAGAAGACATAGCCCGATGTGGATCTTCTACTGTCTTGACATCCAGTAAAATCAGCATCAGCATAACCAATGATCTCCAAATACTACATAACTCGCTTGGCTGCCTTCCAATGATCCATCATAGGGTTATTTAAATGTCTGCCTAGCTCCAACAATATATGCTATATCCAAACGCGTACGTCTCTAAGCATACATTAAACTCCCAATTGCTGAAGCATAGGAAATTTTCTACATCTCCTTTACTTCAAGGTCATTCTTAGGGTATTGATTGAGATTAAATTTATCTCCCTTAGCAACAGGGATATCACCTGGTTTGCAATCCTATATCCCAAATCTCTTAAGTATCGTATCAATATAGCTCTTTTGTGAAAATTCAAGAATACCTAGTGAACTATCTCGATGTATCTGAATCTCTAATACAAAATAGGCGTCACCAAGATATTTCATCTCAAAATTCTTTGATAGAATTCTCCTGATTTCATACAATAAACTTATATCATTGCAGGCAAACAGTATGTCATCAACATATAATACCATGAATATATACTTACTCCCACTAAACATGTGGTATACACAATCATCAACCACATTCATCTCAAAACCAAACGAGATGACTATTTGATGAAATTTGTGATACCATTGACGGGAAGCCTACTTAAGCCCATAGATGGATTTTTTTCATTTGTAAATTATTTTCTTTGAGTCTTATGATACAAAGTTTTCTGGTTGCACCATATATATCATCTTATCAATGTCACCAATAAGAAATGTTGTCTTTACATCCATCTGATGTATCTCAAGGTTAAAATATGCCAGAGTGCCATTATAATCTTGAAAGAGTCTTTCATTGAATTTCTAGAGAAATTCTCTTTATAATCGATGACTTCCTTTTGAGTAAAGTCATTTGCAAAAAGATGAGCCTTATATCATTCTACATTACCCTTTGAATCCCTCTTAATTTTATAAATCCATTTACAACTAATGGATTTCGTAACTTCAGGTAATGGGACAAGTTTTTAAACGTCATTGTCTTTCATGGACTTTATTTCCTCATCCATAGCATCAATCCACTTTTGAGAATTATTACTTTTCTTTGCTTGATGGAAGTTGATAGGATCTACTTCCATCAACCAGTGCCATCCTCATGTTCTTGGAGAAATACTATAAAGTCATCTGAAATTGCATTTCTCCTTTCTCTAGCGGATCTCCTTAATAGCATTTATTATTTAGGTTGTTGAGTTCGTTCTTATGGAACAATCTCTTAATTGTTTATAGACGGTTTTGGAATATTGTCTCGATCCAAAATTAATTCTTGAATAAGATTTGGAGCAAGAATTTGTTCTTGGTCCTGATTGTTATCAATTGCAATAAGAGGAATGTTTATACGCTCCTCCTCAAAGACAACAGCCCTAACTTTATCTCACTCCACCGCCAACAAATTCCACATCCTCAAAGAACCGGGCATTTCCCATTTCGAAAATTAATTTGATAGTGGGATCATAAAATTTGTAACCCATTGACCTTTTAGAGTATCTAATGAAATAGCAACTGATAGTTCTAGAATCCATTTCTTTTCTGATGGCTTATAAGGTCTTGTCTCAGCTGGACAACCCCAAATATGTAAGTGCTTCAAACTAGGCTTTTTGCCTGTCCAAAGTTTATAAGAGGTTTTGACAGTTGGTTTACTTGGAACTCTATTAAGAATATAAGCTGCAATTATTAATGCTTCTCCCCAGAGAGATTCTAGTAAGGTGGAATGACTAATCATACTCATTACCATGTCCTTAAGTGTTATGTTTGTCTTTCAGTAACATTATTCTTGTTAGGAGAACCTGACATGGTTTACTGTGGGACGATTCCACCTTCCTTTAGGAATTTATCAAAAGTCCTTGAACGTTGTTCTCCTGATCCGCCATATCTACCATAGTATTCACCACCATGATCAGATCTAATGTGTTTTATTCTTTTGCCTAGTTGATTTTCAATTTCAACATTATAAGCCTTGAACACATCCTGTGAGATTTCTCATGAATGAGATATGGGTAACCATAGGGAATAATCGTCTTTGAACATAACAAATGACTGTTGATCATTCTAAGAAGAAAAAGGGACTAGCCCACAAATATACGTATGAATTAGTTCTAAGAAGTCCGAAATCCTATTGGCACATAATCTCCTTATATTTGTTTGTTTTCCCTTAATGCAATTTACACAAACACTTGAGTCTAAAAAATCAAGGGAAGCAAGAATTCTTTTCGACACAAGTTTTTCAATTGTCTTCTGAGAAATGTGACATAAACGCTTATGTCATAATGAAGCTGAATTTTCAATGGTTAATTTTCATGGTGAATTTACATGCAATGATTCATTAGAAGAAGCAACTGAATTAAGCAAGTACAGATTATCATATCCAGATAAAGAATCGGTACCTACAAGATTTGAATCAAGAAAAATACTAAGTTAATTATTTCCAAATGAACAAGAATAATTAAATTTGTCCAAAACATAAATAGAAACCAAATTCTGTCTAAAAGACAGTACCAAAAAAGTCTTTTTCAAATCCCAATAAAATCGATCTTTATTAATAATCTAAAATTCCCTATAACTTCTACTTCAACTGATTTGCCGTCACTCACATAGATGAATCTTTCAGTATCATTTAGCTTTCGATTTTTCAGACAACCTACATAGACACTCTTATATGAGTAGTGGCACCGGAATCAATCCATTAAGTATGTCTAAGTACTGAAACTAAATTAACCTTAGAACAAACCAAAAAGAGAAACATACATTTCTTTACACGCCAAGTGTAGTATTTGGTACAATCCCTTTTCAAGTGTCCCGAGACTCCACAAAAGTAACAGTCAGATGATTCATCCTTTTTAGGCTTTTGCTGTTTCATTTGAACCGAGCAAGGTACATCTTCCTTATTCTTTCTTTCCTTGAACTTGTCATTAGATGTACTAGCCAAGTCAGCACTTTTAGTTCTTTCTTTACTCAGCTTTTCTTCTTCTTACACACAGTATGAAATAAGCTCATTTAGAATCCGTATTAAACAATTAAATAATTCAAATAATGGTAAACCCCTTCACAAAAAATCGAGCACAACAATGATATTTAGTTTTTGTACAAAAATACCAACTTGTAAGTGGTACTCTTGGTATAGTAATCAAATATTGACAATAAACTATATCAAACAATAAACCTATTTTTGGATCGATTTATTGTTCACATAAAACAAAACCTTATAATTGTCACATATTTATTACCATAAGTACGTAAATAATTCAGTCAAATATTAACATTCTTTTGGGCCGGTCAATACCCGCATGAATTACGTACAAACACTTTCCTAATATTCCAAATAAATTAATTTAGGCAAGAGATGCCACTTTTGTAATATGTTGTTTCAATTAATTTATTTAGGAAATTTAGTAATCCAAAAGAAATTTTAAATAACAAAAATGTGAATTAAAAAATAACCGAATTTGCATATTTGAGTAATTTTGAAGGTTTAGGCTCTAAGGGTTAATAATTCAGAACATTAGGGATTAAAAATTAATTATCCAGAACTTAAGGGTCAATAATTAATTATTCGAAACTTTTAGGGGTTTAATTACAAAATTTAGAACTTTAATGGCCCAAATTAATTAATTTTCAAACTTTAGGGACTAAATTATTAAACTCGAAACTTTAAAATGTCCAATATGATGAATTTTAACTTTAGGAGGGTGAATTATCAAAGTTTTGAACTTAAGGTGTTGAATTTAAAATTTAATCCTAGTTTGAAACTGCAAGCAAGTACCTGAAACCTTCAAATTTACATTCCAAGCCCGTCCCCAGAATCACCCAACCTGTAAACCTTAATTTTTTTTTATTGTGAAGTAACCGGGGCAGGCTTGCTGGTACCACCCCCAAAACAGCAGTGAGCAACGCTCGTCGCTGCATCACACGGGGCAACAAGCGCTGGAGCGAAGCACTGCACCTTTTGTGGCAGTCGTCTCGCCGACCGAAGATGCTGCTTCGCTGCAACCCTCACGACCCTGGAATTTTTCTTTTTTAAATAACTAAAATTTGATGTGCCTAAAAAAATTTCAAATTTAACAAAAATAAATTCGAATTGCTGAATTCAAAAAATAACGAAATTATCATAAGAACGAAATTAAAATTTCAATTCTCAATTATTCAACATGAAGAGACTCTTATACCACTTATTGAAATTTTTCATGAAATTTAAACTTTATAAACTGTACATAATTGTCAAGAGTTTCATGTCAAATCACCAAGAAACTTAATTGACGCGGAATATACATTGATCCATTGATTTGTATCTTGAATTATGAATCTTGAATCTTGATTCCTTGTTTTTTAATTTAATTACTCCAAACCTTCTTCTTAATTTTTTATTGTGGGTTTAAGGATTTTCCTCTTCAATATGCTTTCTCTTGTATTTTTGTGTTGATAGGATAACACAAAGAATGAGAAATTGTACATAAATTTGGGACCATAACCCTATATATAGTTTCCATATGTATTCGGCCATTTGTCAAATACAAACTCTAATGGATCTAGTCTCTATATATATAATTTGGCTCACACTTTATTTAGATGTCCAAAGTCCAATTACTTAATTCTTTATTAGATCACTTTAATTTTGGGCTTAACTTTAAGATAACATTTATACACAATTAATTACATATGTTAGCTCACATGGAAAATAATCTCCCAACATAGGAACCACTAGGATTATCTTCAAAACCCTAAAAAGATCCAATTTGACCTCTTACACCTCTTCTTGTGATGAAGGTAACATTGTTATTGATTCTGGGACGACATTGACATTACTCCCACAGCAACTTTACGAGCCATTACAATTGGCACTCGTAAAAGCTATTAGGAAAAACGTGTGACAGACCCACAAGGTTCATTTACTTGTGCTATCAAGTCACTGGGGGAAAATTTGATGCACCAATAATTGTTGCTCATTTTACTGGTGCTGATGTAGAGTTGCCACCGATAGGGGCGGACCCAGCACCTGCGAGGGGGCTCGGCCGCCTGTGCTGGATCTGTCGGAGTCTTCATTACCACCGGCGTCGTCAGATCAATGTTGTAGAGTGAACGGAAAAGATGGGAAGGAGAAGCCACTATTTCAAGTCATGAGGCCGTTTTGTTTTTTAAAGTTTTGGCCCATTAAGTTTGGACTAATAGTTGGGCCTCTTTTTTTAAATTAGGCCCAATAAAATGAAATAACTCCAAACCCCAAACCCTTCCCTTCACATTTCACTCGTTCAGCCTTCGGCCCTTCACAGTTCTTTCTCCTTGCTTCGTTTTACTGTGCTGGTTGCTATCGCCTACCAGTAAGCCTTCCTTTTTTTTTTTTTCCCGCCTCTTCTTTTATTTGATGAAGGGATAGTCGAATAGATGTATTACGTTGTAATAATGCAAAACCCGTTTATGTAAGAATAGGTTCAAAGGGAGTGAATGGGTTGTTTGACTGTTTGAGGATTTTGAGATAGACATTGTAATTTCTTGTAAGAATTTTGTTGAGAAAGATGAGGATTTAGGAGAATGAGGAAATTTATGTGAAGTATTGAGTTTGAATGAAGAGTGTGGAGCAGTTGAGGGTTTTTTTTGAAGAAGGAAATGTGGTAATGGAAAATGTGAGGAGGACAGTGTAACAGAGCTTCTTCAGAAAATCTTTCTTTTGGAATGAGGATTTTGTTATTTAAATAATGACATGTATTACTTGTCCTCCTAATATTTAATGTCAATTTTGGTGTTAATAACTTAATATTTATTTTAAAATTATTTTTTTACTTAAATAAATTTACTCGTAAGTAAAAAATTTTAAGGTTAGTCTTATTTTTTACTTAAATAAATTTACTTAAATAAATCTCATTTTTACGATTGCTGATTGTCGACGTCCCGCCTAGGCTGAACTTTTGGTCTGGATCCGCCCATGGCCACTGACAAGTACATTTCTGGAAATTAAGGATGGGATAGTTTGTTTGACGTTGGTGCCTTCCGACGAGGATTCGGCCATTTATGGGAACTTAAGTCAAATGAATTATCTGGTAGGATATGACCTTGCGAGTAACAAGGTTAGTTTCATGCCAAATGATTGTTCCAAGGCCACTTGAACAATGTAGTTGCTAGTTCTTATCTGAATAACGTCTATTTGTGTTATAGAATGTTCTGTTATTCGTGTTCAATCTCTCTAATTTTAATATGAAAATGATTTCAGTATAAAATGCTTGGCATAAGAATATATTTTACAGTCTTTGAGAAGACAGAAAAATACTATTGATAAAAAAATTTGGTTCTGTTTTTTTTCTTCAACACTGTATGTTACTATATTCAATTTTCAAACAAGGTGTAGAAGTTTATTTAGCTGATTTATAATCTAGAGACTAGAATCATGCACTAAATACGTTGAAATCAGTGCTAGATATCAAATTCGTGTCTTGAAACCCTAGACAATTGCCTGGGAGTACCCCTCATACACAAGAGGGTCTCTAAAACAACTTACCACCACAAACTTCAAAAAGTGCAAAATAGGTTGGCTGGATGGAAGGCAGGGCAATTGTCCATGGATGGAAGAAAATATAACTGTATACACCATGCAAACAACGCGAATTCAGGAAGCCATGAATCACGAAATAGCTAGAGTAATATAATATTTCCTTAGTTTTAGTGTTGGCCAATTGAAACACATTTAACACTTAATTTTGGCTAGTTAAACAAAATATAATTAGTATTAAATTTAGATTTTTGTCAAATTTATTTTTAGGTTAAGATACGAAAAAGGATACGATAAAAATTTTGATTGAATGTTTGTTTGAGCCTCATTTGGTAAGAGAAAATAGGTTAATAGTGTATTTTTAGAGAAGACGTAGTTAGAAAGAAGGGAAAAAATTTGGGTTTATATAAAATTATTTTATTGGGAAAATGTGTAGTTTAAAATGAATATGAAGAAATAATTTATGGAATGGGGCTAAATATCTTGTGTGCGGGTTTATCCAATATTAGAATTAGAATATACACTGGCTTTCTAGACTAGATTTTCTTGATCAACCAAAAATTAATCGATGAACATGCTCTTTTACTGACTAATAAATTTCTTAGTCGGGCATACCTTTGCAACTAGTTTTCCCGACTAAAGAGAAATAGTTAATAAAAATCGTTCTTGTTGACCAGTTTTTTTTTCGATCTACCAAAAATTAGCCACTAAAAACAACATTTATCATCCAAGGTAAATATTAGTCGGCTTAGACGAGAGATACAATAACCGACAAATGAAATGGATTGGTGAATAATTTTTATTTTTTGGGCCAACATTTCTGATGAAGACCAATATATTTACCAATCAAAATAAATTCTAGTCGGTCTAGATGAGGCATATTGCTGACCGAATGAAATGGATCAGTAAATATCTAATTTTTGGGCCAAAAATTTCTGGTGGGAGTGCCTGATGCAAGGAAAAATTCGACGTCAAGTATGGAGCAATTCAATTTTAGATTTTAAGTTTAAAAATGCAAAACTCATGTATTAGTTAATTAATTAAACATATTTTATTAATTAAATATATTAAGATCACAATTATACAATTAATTATCACTGCGTACTTATAGGTCACGACGTCCCATATTATCAAATTAATTGATTACAGATTATTTCATGACGACAATAAAAAATTTTGATATGTCAAAATTTATTTCATTGGTCACAAATTAAAAAGTATATAGATCACAATTTATTTGTCGATTATATATTTTCAAATCAATTAGTCATAAATTATTTTTCTATCACAAATTATGAAATTTTTATGTCACAATTAAATAGTTGACCACAAATAACCTAATAGTTGATCACATACCACCGCCACCACCAACACAACAGCCTCACCCCCAACCACATAGACACGGATACAACCCCAACAACCATAACCACCAACCAACGAAAAAAAACCCCCAAACACCACAACCACCACCAAACCACTACGCACCAATACCCCATTTGTAAAACCACCAACAAAACCATCTAATGGGTTGTCCCCTTCAAAAGTAGAAACACCGCCACAAGCACCGCTGTGGCTCCACCACCCCACATCAAATCCAATATCATCACCTTCTTCACCAAACCACAACCACCAACAATACCACACCACCACATCACACCGCCGTACCTCCAACCACGATCGCCAAATTTGAAATCGGACAAACGTTTCAGGGCTTCGACGCTTACAAAAACCACCTCTCGACAACGGTGCTCCTGTGAGCGCCACCGCCTTTCGAAGAGCCTGTTTGTATGAGTTCGCTGTAAATTGGGGAAAATGTGGGTGATATATGAACTGAATGGTGGAGGTTATGAGTGGATCTAGTTGTTTTGATTGCAGACAGAGCCATTGATGTGGTGGTTATGTGTCGAGGACTTGGATATGCCGTCGGTTGTTGGGTATTACAGGTTGTGGGTGTCGCTAATTGGATCGAAACATCGACGAGTGTGGTTTCCATGACTGGAAGGGGTAGAGAGATAGATAGAGAGAAGAGTGAGACGGGGATGGAAAATAATTGGATTATGCTATGCGTACATAATGAGTGTTATAATTGGTATTATAATTGACAAATGATGACCCCCGTTGAAATTCAATTGGGGGCGCTATTTGTCAATTACGACAACCATTATGTAAAATACTTCGTACAAATAGCATTTTCCAAAATAATTTAGGTTTTGTAGTGGGCCTGGGATTGGGGTGGGTGGGTGGTTGGGTGGGTAAATTTTATAATATTATTAATAATTCAATTAATATTGGTTAAATAAACTTTACACCTGCTTTTAAATCGGAAAATTTAAATACCTATTTATCTGTAATTTCCTCGTGATATAATTGGACTTTTTAGACTCGAAAACCTTCAGTGATTTCAAGAAATTCATGCCCTCTTCTCCATTTCTTCAAGCTGCCGACGTCTTTCTTCATTTCAGATAGTGTCTCTCTCTATTTTCGTCCTCTCTTTGCATCGTTGTGTAAGTTCACTTAATCTTTCTCTTCCTCTTTTTCATCTCTGTATAAATTATTGGCCTCTCTGTGAACCTTAACTCGCGAGTTCTCCTCTTGGTTAATGAAAAAAAGGGAGGAATGGGATATTGGTGGCTGTTGATTGTCGACTGTCGACTGTGGTTGGTGGTGGTGCTAAAAGTTATGGTTTGACGATGTTGGGAAGTTTGAGTGGGTGATATTGATGTTTTGAGAGGTCAGTAACAATTGTAGGATAAATGGTGCATAATTATATTCTTTTTAATTAAAAATATGTACATGCAAATCATTAAAATCATAACTTACTATTACTAAATATTGGATAGGAGTTTTGAATTATCGAAACCAAGATATGCACATCAAAATATACACAAAATGTGACTTACTAAAATGTATAAATTAGAAGAAGATGAAATTAAGCGAGATATGCAAATGCAAATCTCCTTAACACAGATTTCGTTCATACACTGGTGCTAACAGAATCAAATGAACATGTATCTTCCAATATACAATGCTTCTTCCAAAATCAATATAACTTAATATTAATCTTATCAAGCAAAACAAAAGTTGATTGTACTCTTCTAAAATGGAAGGTATTGAGCACTATATAATAATTTAGAAATTATTTTGACATAATTGGAAAATGAGAGAATTAGAAGAAATCAATCATATGGAATTAATTTGGAGTGAAAAAAAAATGGAATTAGAAAGGTCTAACTTATAAATTTCAATGTATCTTTTCCCAGTGATCAAATCTTTTGGCGCAAATTAATTTCGAACATTAGATCGCACCATTTCAAATTGAATCGTGATCTAGTGGTCTAGATTGCACCCTATCAAAAGATCATAACTCTTCATTGAGTTCTTGAACCTTTTCAAATGTTAAGTCATTCTGAGCTGGCTTCAGATTGGCTTCAAAATTCACCCAAATTTAGTATAATCATGTTTCCTTCTCTGTTTTTTGCAATGAAATGGAATATTAAAGAGACATTATCTATTTTCATGTGTATTGAATTTATTTATTTATTTGTGTAATAATAGGAGTTTGCTGGTTTTTGCCTGGATGAAAGGTTGAGGATTAATTCGTGGTCTTTCTCATCTCTTATTAAGGTACTCTAGACTAATTAGGAAGCTTTATTGACCTCTGTAGTTAAACCATTCATTAGTGGTCTTTCCATATACTGGCTGCCGAGGATTTTCTAAGCTTCAATTGCAACAGCTCAGGAGACAAGCTGGATTTCTATTACTACTACATTTAAGTTATGAAACAATGAGAAATTTAACTTGGAATATTAGTTAATGTCGTATTTTGTTTATTTTGCTAGACACCACAAGCGAGTAGCAGAGAGCAAAGCTTTACTTAGAAATACAAGTCCAGAATGGTTTTGAGATATATATAAGAAGTTTTTTCTTCTGTTAAATTCATTAGCATTAGTGAGGAGCCTGTACCTAGCACGCAGCCTGCACCCATAAAACAACCTACAACTACCACCCAGCCTACACCAGCCACTATGCCCACAGAGACAGGGAATTCTATTTATCCGGTTCTTAATTCTGTCTCTTTTTCTTTTTTTAGTAACATCATATTCTTTTAATACCTGTAGTGCCACCACTCGAGCCTAGGCATCGAGGTCGTACTCATGGGTTATGTACGTCCCAGATAGTCAAGGCCACTCATAGGAAGCTGGAAATCAATTATGACGACATTGATATGACTACTGGTCCTAATGCTAGTTGGTTTGTATCTGAAATAGGATTTGGTTATGAAAATTTGCACCTCTCCAAAAGATCTTTTGGAGAGATGTGACCGAATCCGAGAAGTTCCCTATTTATGTCAAAGTGGGGGTAATGTTAAAATAGAACTTCTTAAACTATATTCACTTATTTTAGGTTGTTTATAAATAGAAGTTCTTAAACAATATGAAAGCAAACCAATTTGTATTCATTTTATTGAATTCATAAGTTGCTTAGATAGCATACTAAATATGATAGCATAAGAAAAGAACTCAAAAAGAATTTGATAGCATGCTGAATATATGATAGTAGTCTCTGAAGCAGTCTGAGATTAAAATGAAAGAAGATGACTTCACCATCCAAAAGAAGATTCTATTTTTGAATAATCTTTTTAAGCTTTTCAAAATTCTATTATTTGGAATCTTATTCGAAGTTTATTTTGCAAATTCTATTTAAAGTTCTTTTTGGAAGTCCAATTGAA
>CAIGRB010079176.1:63360-83295 GCA_903798255.1 Fraxinus quadrangulata | reverse complement strand
ATAAGTTAATACAAAGGAAGCCAACCTAGTTGACCGGAGATCACAAGATCTAGGTTCGAAGTAACAACCTAATTGTGAAGACTTAATTGAATCAATGTGGGAAATGTTATTTCATGCCCATTCCTATAATGTAATAGTGATGCCCGTAAGGATAAAGGATAAACATTAAGCTTTTAATGATATGCGTTGAAAATCGAGCGAAGTAATGCATGTTATTTGCAATAAGAAATCACCTATGCGAGAGAAAAGTTGTGTCGTTTCTAAGAGAATTGTGTGGGGCTCAATTCTTAGGAACTCTCGCAGAACCAGACATATGGTCATAGCCAAAAACGAATATAACTATGAGAACTGAATTGTGTTAGGAAGAATCATGTGTGAAGTACATCATCTTTTACATATAAGACAGAACCATTCAAGGACATCGTGTCTACTGGTCTGCTAATAAAGTAAATATATTTTTATAAGGGAAGGTTCAAAGGGCAATACCTATATAACCTATACAGGTTTCAACCGTTAAACTATATCACCAAGTCTTTATGTCTTTCGTTTCTATGTCTCTCTCAATTTTCATTCATGTGGGGATTGTTGGAAAATAAATAAATTGAAGATCATGATTGATTTGTGTTCTCCTCCATGAGAACATTGAAATCATATATTTACTTGTCAAAAATTATGCTCAGGTGAATTGAAAAATTGGAGCTCAAAATGATGAATTGAAAGATGTTTTGTATTGAAAGGAATCTAGTTAAAGTTATCTCACATAGGAAAATAGATAAAGGCAATGACCACTTTAAATATGATTACACTTTAGAAGGGTGTAATCATGTTAGCATAAAAGCTCTCTCCACGTGCGCGCGCAGGGGCTGCAAATCATTGACCAAAATAGGTTTCGAATCTTGAACTTGTGTGCGGACGTGACCAGCGTACATGAATGTCAGACCGAATTGACCAAAAATTGACCCTTAAGAAGATCTACGTTTTGCCTTTATTTTATTATTTTTTCAAAAAAAAAATCTCCTAAATTATTTTAACTCTTGAAACTAATGTGATTATGTCTGTGTTAATGGAGAGATTAACAGCCATGTTAATGGTGGTTAATGGAATAACTCATTGGCTGTTAATTCTCCATTACAACATATTTATTTAAGCATTTTCTTCTCTTACAAATACATGAAAATTTTCTCTTCTTTGCATATTTAGTAATCTCTTGTCTGCATCTGTAATTTTAATTTTTCTATCAAAGTATTGGTGGTAATACTATTCAAACACTAAGTCAGTTCGTCGAATTAGCATCTGCAGTGCTTAGACTCTACTGATTTTCCGTTGTATCCTGGAAAATAGACGCTCGAACTAAACATCAATCATATACGGTGAGGGGACGAATCTGTTTTAAGTTTGTTACAAAATATTAGTGAATAAATATTGGCTTAACAAATACCGAATGGACACATACTGTATGGACAACTCATGTCACGATAATGTTTTCTACATAGACAATGAGGTTGGAAATCTTTCCATTAGAAGAAAATTTTGTGTGTAGGGTATGATCGGCTTGTCCATAGGAACATCCATGCTTGGCTGCTCTTATGAGCTATCAAACCACACTCTAGGAGATTACTTGAGACCATAGTTGGATTTTTGAAGCTTGCAGACTTTGTTAATATTATTTTCGAAGTATTTTGATAAGTACTTTATTTAAAAAATATATTTACTTTTTAAGTTTTTGAACCTTGACTATCAGATAGCAAAGCCGACAAGAGAGAACATGGTGTTTAACTCAATGTAAGCTAATAGGGTAAGGTGCATAGAATGTAGAATTGTGACATAAAAAATATGGCACCCACTTCAAATTTTAGAGACGTGACAACGTAGCACAGTCTAGGATTCTAATCCTCTAATCCGATGGAGGGATAAAAGAAATTCTCGCTGGCCATTCTATTGGCGAAAACTCAAATTCAGCATGTTGAATTTTGTTAAAATTTCTTCAAAACTGTAACTAATTTTGTGAAATAAATCTTCAATGACTATGTTTTCATCAGCATTCCTTCTTTATAAACTGTGGGTAAGTGTTGTTTGGAATCTGTTTATGAACGGTTTAGTCTTTGCTTGACAAATTTATAAATCAATTTATAAAGAAAAATAGTATTATGTCCCACAAAATAAGTGAATAATAATAAGTAGTAATTATGAATCTACGTTGATATTAATATTTGAGTTTGACTGAATTTATAAATTGCATTCAAACGGAGGCTTAAAATTATAATATGTAGAACTGATTGGTGGATAAGTTGATAGTAATTACAAGTCCTATGAAATATGTTTATAAAAAGTTATTTGATCGATTATAAACAATACCCAAACAAGGGGAGCCCTGTCTAAGTCCTCGCCAATTTGTTCGTCACATTGAGCACGTTTCTCAACTTATTTGGCTTGTAAGTATGTGATTTATAATTGGGTACATATTGGTCCACACAATATATGAACCCCAAGCTTATAGTCCATGTTTGGTTCTGCTAAAAAAATTGATAAAAATATAAGTCAAAGTTAATAATTAATTTTAACAACATATTTTGAGATACACAATTTTTATCAACTTTTCAACCAGTTATTTCATAAATTTTTATCAAAATCTACTAAAAATATGATTTTAACTAAACCAAACAAGGGCATAATAAAGTCACTTATTTGCCAAACATGCTAAAATATGAAGGCAAGAATCTCGTCTTTTTCTTTATAGTAAAAGTCTCATGAGTCACAAGCTAAACTATGAACAGAGATTTGGAAAGTGTAAAATCCATATCAATTACACATTTGAGTGCAAGTTTGGCATTCCCATGTCAATATTTAAGCAATCCAAAAGATTCCTAAACATATATGCAATGGAAGATTACTTAGCATCGCTTTATCCTTAGGAAAGGAAGATACCTTCCCACCAATTTTCTATCTCCAAATCACAACTTTCTCTAGATGTTGCCACCACCCACAACAACACAACTTTCCAATGCCAAAGTCAGTTCTTAATCCCAAGCGCCGCCCCACCAGCCCGATAATCTGGTTCGCCGCCATCATCTGCGCTATACTAGCAGTGGCCGTAATCATTGCTGGCCTCGTCGTTTTCATCGGCTACCTCGTGATCCGTCCCAAGGTGCCTCAAATCGGCGTCACAACGGCTCAACTCGACACGATATATTTCGACCAAACAAGTTCACTCACAGTGCAAGTTACCATTGTAATAAAAGCAGAAAACGACAATGCAAAGGCTCATGCAAGTTTTTACAACACAAACTTTGCACTCAGTTTTCATGGCGTGAAAATGGCTTATTTGGTTGCTGAACCATTCGATCTAAGCAAAAATAGCTCGAAAGAATTCAATTACGTCGTTCAATCGTCGCCTATTCCATTAGAACCAGAATATGCGGAGATTGTAAACTGGTCATTGCGGCGAAATGTGATAACTTTTGAGCTCAAAGGGAATACAAGAACTCGTTGGAGAGTAGGGCTATTGGGTTCGATCAAGTTCTGGTTGCATTTGAATTGCCAACTCCGTTTACCAGTAAATAGAACTGCAATTTATCCACGTTGTAGCTCTGGATCTAATTGAACTCCTCTAATTTTGAGGGCCTCTTTTTCTATTCTTACCATAATTTGTAGGGCATTACTTTCTTGATATGTCCTTGTTTCAGGTTTTAGATTAATAAAATTTGCCGTTTTGAACTTTTATTTTTGTATTTCCTATATAACCTCGTGTTTATAAATTAGGCTAGACGAAAAACTTTAGCCCACAAATTTTAAAAATTTGTCATTTTTCATCTATCCTCTCGATGTTTACCCCACAAATATGCCTATAAATTTTATTTTATTTTTTTGTCTGAAGAGGTTTCTTCCCACAAATAAGAGCATTTCCCTACAAATAAATTTCTTAGGAAAAACATAAATTTCTTGTAGTGATAATCAAGGAAGAGAAGCGCGGGAATTACGTGTTCACTGTTATATTTAGTCGCAGCTAGTTTAGCTTATTAAACCTAACTTTAAGAGTGTATATAAATGCCAAATTAAGCTTTTGTTGTCCATAATTATGGGATGTTTATTTACATTTTTCTCTTTTACACGGTTTAGTATAGTCTAATTTACGTTATCGTACTTGCGATAAAATTTGCACAATTGAATTCATAGCCAACCTAAATTATTTTAGGTGGCAGTGATAGGCGACGACAGAGGTGGTTGCCAAGCCGGCAATGAACATCGATGTTGTTGAGGTGGTGGATGGCAGTGATGCAAGGGTCGACAATTTGTAACACATTTTATTGTAATGAAAAACATTGAACATTACTTTAAAATTATTTCATTTTTTTGGTTTATTTATGAAAATTACCAGAGAAATAATCCTCGGTGTAGTTAAATATCTTTTTGAGCTATGAAAGCCCAATTTTTCCAATATATAATTAGTCATTGGACTATATCATTAATGATATATTTGATATGCTAGACTGAGGTATTAATCATGTTGATATATAAATATTGTTTACGATCAAAATACTTTGGATAGTCAACTGCCGACAATCTTATTGTCTTCAAGTTTCTCAATTCTTGTATTCTTAAGGTCTTCATTTTGGTCGGCCAACTATTCTTTCACTTTTTAATTATTATGAGGTAGAAAGTAAACAGCCTTAGGTGTCGAAGGATTTAAGCAAATTAGCGAATCTTATTTATAACACACTTTTTAATTATCTAATTTTTATTTTTATTTTTTCCATTTCTTATGAGAGATAATAACTACATAATTGTCTTTTCTTATATTAAATATTATATATTTCATGATAGTTATATTTTTAACTCCCATGATAAGTATCGAATGGCAAATAAAACTCTAGCCACCTGTTGCAGTTTTCTAGTAAACGTATCGATAAAATTCACGACCTCTCTATATTCGTGTTATGGGTAAAATGAAACATAAAGTAATGTATTATAGGTGTCCTCAAACTAAATATTTGTTCGTATCATCTATTGAAAGATGAGTATGAGTCGTGTAAGCAATGTCAGTTTATTGTGATCGATAATGTCACGCGCTCGTAACAAAGAGAGAAACTTGATGAAATTGAAACCAAGTGTAAGATCTAGCAACTTCACTCTTTTCATAAAAATTGAAACATAGATTGACTTAATTAACAAAGCAATATAATTATACTTTGTGAAAGAAATTATCATTCAAGAATATTAGCATATATAGCTAAGAATAATTAAACATTTGGTCCTATTCTTTCTTGGCTTTATTGTTTTGGCATTTCCTTAGCATTAAAAGTCAAAAAGATTCAAAAAAAATTCAAAGGTGGCCCTCTCCTCCATTTATATTTTTTGGAGCTTCTAAAATAGAGGTGGTGGGTGAGGTGGGGTGAGAAAGAAGATAAAGAAACAGATATTTATTTTTTAATTTTTTTTGGAGGAAGGTGAAGAAACATTTATGTCCTTCATTCGATTGGTCAAAATTAAATTAAAGTCTTTTTTTTCCGGTAAACGATTTAATTTTGGATGGAAACCGTTCAAAGATCCTTCTGTCGCACAATTTTGAAAAGTTTGGAAACTAGCTACTACGATTTAAAGATTTTGATGACATTTGCACTGAAACCTGTGCTGCTAATTTCCCTTGTATTAAATATGGTGACACAAACGTTGTTTATGGTCAAATTATTTCGAATGTGGCGACAATCTAATTGTCTTCAGGTTTCTCAATTCTCGTAATTTAATAATTAATATACACTTATAACTTAAAATTGAATTAAAAAATTAGGATTTTTTTTTTTAATTATTATTATTATGGTCAGCCAACTATTCCTTCACATGTTTTGGAAATTAAATTGCAACATCTGTCGTGACCAATAACGTCACACACTGCAAACTAAGAAATGAACAAGGTTAAAATCAAAATGTACAATATCTAGCTGGCTATAACAGAGAATAATTTGACCTTCTGACTTTGACTAATTAAACAATGTAATATTTACTTTAAAAAAATTATTATTTTCTTTCTTAAAGTCCTATTTGATAACTATTAAAACAAATTCTCTCTCTCTTCCCATTATACGTTCACACAATAAAATATTTTATAAATAAACCTAAATTTTTATTCTTATTTTCAAATCACACATCCTCCAAAATATCACTATTTCGAAACTCGTCCAATAAAAAATTCATTGAAATGGTTGTCTAACAAGGGTTAATTGACATAGTTGGGATTATTTAAATATTTGAATCTATTCTTTGTTGGCATTTATTGCTTTGGAAAATAATATTGATAGTAATAAAGATCCAAATGGATTGAATGCCAATAGTTAGGATATCGAGAATACTCAATAAGACACTTCAATGGTAATTAAATTAAATATTTTATCGTCCCGATATGTTTTGAGAGATGAGTCATGTGAATAATGTCGATTTATTCTAATCAATAATATCGTGGAAACAAAAACGTAATTAAATTTAAACCAAATGCGCAACATCTATCAACTTCACTCTTTCATAAAATGTAAACAAGGATTGACTTAATTAACAATACGATATAATTATGCTTGAGATTCTTAAATATGTAGCTAAGAATATTTAATATTTGGTCCTTCTCTTTCTTGACTTTTATTGTTTTGGCACGTACTTTTAACATCCTTAGCATTAAAAGTCAAAAAGATGTAAATAAAATTCAAAGGTGGCCCTCTCCTCCATTTATAATTTTGGAGCTAGTAAAATATCGTAATAATTAGCTTTTAATCACCTATCGATGAAGATGGAAAACGCTAGGCCACAACCTAGAGTCTTCACAAGGTCGTAAAAAATTTGTCGTAAAAGTCAATTTTTCTTGTAGTAAACCGAGAAAAAAGGAACATAATACAAGCCTGTTTGAGCCCCATTTTTCTTAAATATTACTTTTTCTAATGGGCAGTTTACTTTTTTCTACAAATCAGTATTCTTCCTTTTAGAAAGAGGCAAACGCAAACTACCAAGTAAAGGATCTTGCTTTCATTGCGAAAAGAAGAAATGTACATTTTCTAAATATATTTTGAAACAAAAAGTTATTCAAAAGTGTCTTTAGATCATGTATTACGATGCTTTTAAAAAATAAAAGTTACTTTGCAAATTAAGAAACCGTTAATTTTTTAAAAGTACTTTTTATTTTTTATTTTTTTTTTTTTGTTAGAAAATTTTTTAGAGAAAGTTCATCTAAGATTATCTTCTCGAAGAGCTCTTCTACAAGAAAAAAATGCAAAAACTTTGCCAAAGATGCAATTTCTTGATCATGCTCGTGACCCTTGATGAGTTCTTTATTTTAGCTATTGGGAATAGGATGCTATTTTTAGCTAGTCCACACACTCAATGAAAATAGAATCAAAAAATAGTAATAGAATTGGACAATGACCCAACATTAATTGTCAAAATAATGATTGGTCATTACTTGAACATGCTAAAACATTTTGCCCTATTTGTGCCAAATTATTTTTTTTATTTTCATTCTTCTACTTATTTTTAATCACATATTTTTTAATAAAAAAAATATTTTTATCACATCAATAACTTTTCTTTCTTTTTTAACTACATATTCCCCATCACATCAACCAAAAAAATGCATTTTTGGGGTAAAAATGTACACCAAACAGGGGCTTTAATTGAAATCGACGAGTGGAACACATTAACATATCTTTTTTTTATGAAAACTATAAGAGAACTCGGCGCTTATAGATTTTTTTAATTTTTTTTTTTTTTTGGCTTTAATCAAGTGACCGAAATTTGAAACTTATATTAGAGCAATAAAAATAAATTATTGTAAAATATTTTATACTTTGCGTGTAAAAATTTAAAAAATCACAATGTTAAGCATCTAATTTATATGAATTAATCATTTAGTGTTTGTTTGAAAGTATTTAAATTAAAATGAATCAAGGTCCCATCGTACCAAGATCTAGTCGAAATTGACATTCAATCCAAATTTAATAACTTTAATTAAAATTGAATATTATTTATCATTAGTGTCATTATCCAATACATTAAAATGTGTCAAAAATGACAATTTCGCTTAAAAATCCCCTCATCGACTATTAGTTTTAAATTTCTTTTATCTTTTATTTATTTATTTTTACCCTAACCTACTTCCATTTTTCCCTAACCTACAAGGCACGTGTCATTCCTGTAGCTCCACGCGAAAAGAGGAAAAATCCACTCCCCAATGGCAAATCCCGTAATTAAATACAAATCCAAGACTACTTTTCACGGTATGCGTGCTGCCTCTTTTTCACCCTAACTTCTCAACGATTGTGGCCTTCTCTGATACTGACACGTGTCAACATCTCCTGCGTTTATTCCAACTATAAATAGTCAACCATCCTAGCTTTCCCTAATCGGCCAAACCTTTCTAACATATTAACACGCCCACAAAAATCTCAGTTTCTCTCTATTCTTTTTCGCAGATCTTATTCTATAGATACAGTATAATACATAAATTTGTATATCTTTTTGTTGCAGTGGTCTCAGATTCGCTTGGTGCAGGTCGGGAACTTTTGTTCGCATATTACGGCGTCGTTTTCACGTCGATGAACATGATCCGAACTGTGTGAATACAAATGTGTACAATATGCTTGTAAATGATGTCGTTGTTTTGGCGAAAATCAGGTTCCTGCCTTGCATCAACTGAATCGGAGACCGCAGTGAATGTTAATCTGTGAAACGCTTTGTTCTTATTGGATTCCAATTGACCGGTAATTGATTTGTTCTGTTGCAGGTTGCATTTGGTAATTTGTCAGTTGCGATGGAGTAATGCTGGATCTTGGTGAAATAATTAATTAGCATTTTATTTGAGTGATAACTATTTTTTTTCTTTTTCGAGCCAAATCAAATCCATCAAAGGAAAGAATCTAGAATCCATATTCGTTTTTTTTTTTTGGGTGAAAATATTGAAAATTAATGTTTATTTTTTAAGAATATGTTATAGAATTTATTTTTAATTGATTATTTAACTGTATTTAATTGATTGCCAGAACTCATTCTTCCGGTTTAATGTTCGTTTCATTTTTTAATAATCTTATCCTGAATTGTATTTAAGTTTTTGCATGTACACTGCAGTGACATTGTGACTACCACTAGTGTCGGTTTATCTTCTTTCAGGGCAAAAATAATTTTCTGTTTGCTGCTTATCCACATCACACTTTATTGGTGTGTGGACACTCTTTGTTCTTTTATTTTCTGGACCTGTTACGAAGTGTCAAAGTTGCGGTTTGTTCCCCGGGCCTTCTTATCTTGGTAAAGAATCTGGCTTTTGGATTGTGTTAGAAACTTGTAATATGTAGCCATTTTCTATGAGCTAATGGTGTTTAAACTATTAGTTTGTGCATTTTACATCAGCTTCTTCTAGTTATGGAATCGTTTCTATCCATAACTTTTTTCTTAAGATATTGTGACTTGATAATACAATTTTTGATATTTATGAAAATTAGAAAAAATAAAATATATCATCGAATAAATATTTAGACATTCATTTAATCGATTGCGAATATATGTTCGACTAACATCCAATATCTCCGTCATTCAATATCTAAAATCATAGCTTTCGAATTCAGTTGTGGCTCTACGAGTAGCACCTCAAGAAGGGTTCATGGGGTAAGTAGTACGTAAAGTCTGGTTGGAAGTGACTACGAACGAGAATTATATGATTCAATTGTTCAAATGGATGATTCTAATTCATTGAAAACTTGTTACTTGTTAAGTCATTAGGTTGGAATGAATAAATTGCAAAAAATAAAACTTTATAAAAATGATAAATTTGATTGCAAAATTGAGCATCCACAATTTCTGGTTTATGATGTTTCTAATTCTATTGGGATTTTTGGTAGTCCTTTGATGCTGATTCAGGTATGCGGGCCGTTCGTTTTTGTAAGACTTTTAGATCGTACAAGAAAGAAGGGTAAATTTTAAAGGGCAAAAAAATTAATTAAAAAAATCTTTTCATTTGTACGGTTATGTCACGCTCCTTTTTGGTACACATTTTTTTCTCAAGAACGTTTTTTTTTTTTTTAATGTGATGGAGAATATGTGGTTGAAAAATAAGAAAATGTTATTGATGTGATAGAAAATAATATTTTATTGAAGAATGTGTTGTTCAAAATGAGTAGAAAAATGATAATGAAAAAAATAACGTGACTCAAGCAAGGCCTTATTTTTTAGATTTAATACAAAATTAGGAATTTTAATTTTGGAGTGTATGTTACATTTGAATGGTTTAATTTTCATCATCGCAGGGTTGGATTTTCACTATGAAAGGGAGGGGATATTTCATTATTTGCTACAAATTTGATATAATATTTTCTATATATTTCATACTATATTCCTATAATTTTGACAACTCGATATAAGACCACTTCTTCTCTCCTAATTATTATGTTCATAAAAAGAGAATCGACTGTGAGTTCTAAGGATTTTATCTTAAAATCGTGTAATGTCGAAAATACTTGCTCAAAGGAGAAACCCTTTAGGACAACGATTTCCTCGACTCTCTTAGACCAACATTTATTAATTCTTAGTTTCCTATTTTATTTGTTATTAATTTATGTTATTTATATTGTTATTTGTTGTCTCAAGTTAAATCTACCTACACATCGCGTTTTATACAGTACGTGTCAAGCCCGAAATGGCCTAAAAAACATGTGCCTGCCTAGGCTTTGTTAGGACAAGTTGGTGGCTAGACCAACCCATTTGACACCAGTGTTATTTGATAATACATAGAGGAAATTACATTTGGGCATTTATCAGTTTTTAAGTTTAACCTTTCATAAATCAAGTATATGAAATTCCACCTCATCCTCTAACCCTAATTTATTTTCACCCAAATGAACTCCACACTCTCTGTCCTTAAACTAATTTATCAATTTTTAAGTTTAACATTTCATAAATCAGGTATATGAAATTCCACCTCATCCTCTAACCCTAATTTATTTTCACCCAAATGAACTCCACACTCTTTGTCCTTACACTAATTTATTTTCACCCAAAATGAGCTCCACACTCCCTGTCTCCACACCCATCGATGACGGGGTTCAACTTGAGAGGCATAAAGCTATTCAATTGTTGCTCGACACGGCGAAGGCGGTCAAGGAAGGACTTGGTAAGGTTGACGGCAGTAGTCTACTTCATTAAGAGGCATTTGTGGATAGTGAGGATTTGGGAGGATGGCACGGTGGTGGTGGGAAGGGGTGAGGATTGACCGATAGGCAGGTTATTGATGGGACGGAGATGGTGGCTGGGAGATCAAACAAATTCGACGCGTTGGCGAAGGATAGCATTCTAGCTGGGTTGGACATCGATAGCTTTTTAGCTTGGATAAATTACATAATTCAGGTGTTTGAAGATTGGAATTCAAAAATCAGGTAATATATTAAAATCCTAACCCTAATTTATCACTCTCAACTCCCTCTCATCTCCTCTCTCTCTCTCTCTCTCTATTTCTCTCTCTCTCTCACTTTCTTTCTCTCTCGCTCGCGCCTCCTCTCCCCTCTCCTTCCACCTCTTTGTAAATCTCCATCTACCCACCGTCGACTATCGCCCACCGTCGAAGACCCCCACCCGCATCAACAATCCACCACCGAACTCACGGCTACGATCGAGGCAGAAGCGCAGCAACTCGATCTGAAAATTTATCCTTCAAGACCACCGTTTGGAGCACCTGTTGGGGTGGTGGATCTTTGCTGCTGTGATACTGCCGTGCGATACTTTCATAGCAGCGTCGTGATAGGTGCTATGGGTGTGTGCGCAGTTGCGGAGTGGAGTTGTGGTGGTGGTGGCGATGACGGGTTTTGGGTTTTTTGCTGGGTGGTGTTTTGTGGTAGTGGTGTGACATGGTTTTTTTTGTTGGGTGGTGCTGTGGGTGCGGTGGTGGCGACGGCGTGGTGTGTTTGAATCTGGTTGGTGGTTGTGATGATAGTGTGTGGTTGGATACGGTGGTGGTGAGTTTGTTGGTGGTGATGGTGATGGCGGCGGCGGGTTGAGAGTGGTCAAAAGTGGCTGAAGTGGTAGTGCCAGTTATGTGACCAAGTATTTAACATTAACCTAAACATTTGACAATATGTGACTGAAAAGTAATTTGTGACCAACAAATTTGAAAATATGTGACCAATGAAATTAACTGTGACCTATAATTTTTTGAATTTGTGACCTCGAAATCATCAGTGACTAATTAATTTGATAATATGTGATCAATAAATAAATTGTGACTTATAATTATGTATATGTGACCATTAATTGTATAATTGTAACCTAATTAATAAATATTTTTAATTAATTAATAAATACATGATTTTTGCAAGTTTGAAACTTAACACTCCACAAATGAAATTTACCCTTAAAAAGAATAAAAAAATAATAATATGACTTAAACAAGAGCTATCTACCACATATAGGCAGGCCATCATTATTATTTCGTTCTCAGAATAAAGGGAAAAGAAAAAGTCATATCAGTATTAATCAAAATAAATCTTTTTTCAATTTTTGTTCCTTTACAAAACAAATAACAACGTTAGCAGTTTGGAGCAATTGAGGAAGTATACGTGGAAAAGTTAAACGACCTTTTAACAACTTGTCGTGCACGGTTTCCCATTAATATAAAATGAATACCTCACTTAAATTGGATCAGATCACGTGCTAGTTTTCAACATATACTCGAGTTTGACTATCATTATTTCAAAATTTTCTTGTGTTAGTTTTCAACATATATTTATACAATAAAATATTTTGTACGTAAATTTAAAAAAAATTTCCTATTTTTTAATTATATATTTTTCAAAAAATCACTATACAAACTTTATTTTTTCAAAATAATGACCATCAAATAATGGTAAATTTGTCTTCAAGATCCTAAATTTAAGTCTTGTTACTCCTTATTTAAGAAATGCAGAAATGCCTTTGATTTTCTATATTATCTCTCTTACTTTGCTGGTCTTCTTCTAGAAGGTGGCAAGATAAAAAAAATTCGATTCTTGTGACCACCCATTTAAGCTTGTCTTCTCCTATTTCTTTTTTTTTTTTTCCCCAAAATAGAAGTGTTGGATCTGTTTGATGAAAGAAAAATAAAGTGATCAAGGGACTTCATGATTGAATAAAAAGAAGGGACATGGTTGGTGTGTCAAAAGGGAAGACATTTGGAAAAATGAATCCAGCTTACACTTCAGCCATGCATTATTGACAAAATTGAATAAATCAAATTATCTTCCATCTAACAACTTAAATTTTTAAATTAGATAATTCAACATCTAGTTAGGAATTTTACAGATTGCTACTATTTCATCATAGCGAATTAGTGTGTATAGTCTGTCTTTTATCATGTTACCTATTATTTCATGACTTGTATTTCAGTTTGGCTCGCTTCATGTGTGGAGGATATGTCTTGAGCCATTTTCTTTAACAATCTAATGAGTGATGCAGCTGACTCATCTCAATTTGTAAATGGAGTTATTGTGGTTGTCGTGGGGTTTGAAGGGGGCAGTTGAACCGCTCACATCACAGCAGTAGTAGCATCGAGGCCGTAAGTTGGGAGGCGACCATAATATAATTTTTTTTCATCATTGTGAATTAGTGCATGGACGACCAAAACATAAAACTTCTTTGTATATTCTTGAGTGTATATTTTTCTTTCTACGAATTAATTGCTTTCAGTAGAATAGAATTAGGGTTACGAATTCTCAACAATACAAACCAGATTACATTAATGGCTGTAACAACTTTATTTTAATTATGTAATTGTGCCTTTTATTAAGCACTTGTTTGATATAAATTAAAATCTAGATTTTAATCTAAATTAATTAATCTTAACCACATATTTCATGGATCCCACAACTTTTCAACTACAAATTGCATCAACTTTTATCAAAATTTACTAAAAATTAATTTTAATACTCACCAACTAGGGGCTAAGTGCATTTTCTCTATGTTTGTAAGGATTAAATAAACAGTGTTAATGGTTGTAATACATGTAACAACCAATCTGTTAAGTCACTATTATATACTCGGACTTTCCTCTATTACATACACATGAATTTTTGCACTCTTTATGCATATGCTGATGTGAGCACGAAGTCGAGCGTGTCAAAGTCAAGCCCGGGAAAGGATTCATTGATTATCGTCCAGAGCAAAGCAGGTAGAAGATGTGATGGAATTGCTGGCTCAAATTACAATGGACGAAACGATGATCACGATAAGCAAATGAACAAGTTTCATGTTGGGCTCTGAAAGAGAAACCAGATGGATCAACATGATTCAAGTAACGAATGAGGAAGCTGAGGAGTGAAACTATGTGACCGCATAGCACACTTATGCATGCGGTCGCATGCATGGATACCGAAACTGTTTGGGGGGCTTTTTAACTGATCTATGCGACGCATAGAGTTACACTATGCGACCGTTTAGTTCATTTTGGTCATGTTCTTCGTTGGATAAATCACGAACTTATTAAGATTTTTCATGTGGTTCAGATCAACCGGATGAAATTCTATAATATTCAATCAAAATTGTCAATATACCATTTGCATTGGTAATTTTGATTCGTTATTTTCGAATCAAATCCAAAACTTTGATTACTTTGGCTTTCTTAGGTTTGATTTCAATCTAATCGTGGGTTTCGTATTTCTTCACTACGTGGGTTCACATCAATTGGTATCAAAGTTTAGGCTTCAAAATTAAGGTTATATCAAATTTCTTTTTCGTTTGAGTCTTTATTTCATTTTTCTTACGTTCTTCGTGTTCTTCTATTTAAATCTTTTGATCTGCAATTTTTCTTTCAAAAAGTCAAAAGTTATTTTTGTGCTCATTTTGTGTCCAAATCAAATTCTGTTTTCTTTGCCGGTGTCATAGTTGAATTCCGAGTTTAAAATTTTTTAAAAAAAATTCCAAAAATTCTATGAAAAGTCAAATTCAAAAAAATGTATATTTATTATTATTTATCTCGAAAATTGCCGGTCAATTACGTTATCTATTGTGTAAAATTCAAGAACCACTTTCTTTGATTCAAATTTCATTCAAATCATCCAATTCAATTCATTTTCTTTCTTGAGTCTTCAAAAAAAAAAAATTTAAAAACATCTCACTCTAAACTTTGGTTTGAATTTTACGAGAATAATTTCCTGGTTGAGTTCGAATTTTTCCTTTGAAGCACTTGGATGATGGCATTGAGTAGAAAAAAGGTAGAGTGGTGAGATCAATATAGGGACAAAGCCGAATTGACTAATACACGAGCGCACATTTGTGAGGCAGAAATAAATTTTAGATTTGGACGTCTGACAGGGACGGATCAACACCAGGTCGAAACAACAACCAAAATAACATGTCAAATGAGATGATACATAATTTTGAACGATTATTTGAAGATATAAGTGATAGATTGGATAGACAAGATACGAAGCTTACCAACTTGCGTATAGGAGTTCCAAATATATAGAAATAGAGTAGGCGAGAGCTTAGGATGGAGATGCACGCAGAATATGATTATGGGAGTGATGTGGATGAGGAGGTTGAAATGAATAGGTTGAGAAATAGAGGAACTAGGCTTGAACGAAGGGGTAAAAACTTGGTTGGAGACGAGGTAGATGGGAATATGGGCAACATAAAAATGTCCATTCCACCATTCAAAAGAATGAGTGATCCGGATACTTACTTGGAGTGGGAGAAAAAGGTTGAATTGATCTTTAACTGGCACAACTATTCGGAGGAGAAGAAGGCGAAGATAGCGGTCTTGAATTCACTGACCATGCAATCATTTGGTGAGATCAAGTGGTGACTACGAGGAGAAGAAATAGGGAACGAACGATCAATACATAGGAGGACTTGAAAGCTATCATGCGGAAGAGGTTAGTACCTAATCACTACTACCGAGAGCTTCATCAAAAACTACAAAGCCTCTGCCAAGGATCAAAGAGTGTGGAGGACTGTCACAAGGAAATGAAGTTGTTGATGATTAGGTCGGATGTAGAGGAGGATCGGGAGGCCACTATGGGCAGGTTTTTGAACGAGTTGAATCGGGACATTGCTAATATAGTGGAGTTGCAACACTATGTGGAATTAGAAGACATACTACACATAGCTATGAAGGTGGAGAGGCAATTGAAGAGGAAGCGGATGGCAAGGTACTCATCGGGTGTTTCGAGTTCTAACTCATCCTTGAAACCAAAGTGAGACAACAACAAAGGAGATGTGACTATTTCTAAGGGTAAAACTGAATTTTCGAAGGAAATGAAAGAAAATACTAGCAAGAAAATGGACTCTCAGCCATCAAGGAGTCGAGATATCAAATGCTTTAGGTGTTTGGGGTCGGGGCACATCGCTTCTCAATGTCCAAACAAAATAGCGATGATTTTACGGGATAATGAAGAGATGGAAAGTGAGAGTGATTATGAAGGCATGGCAGAGTAGAATATGTTGTTGGCGAGCTATTGGTCACGAGACAAGCTCTTAACACTCAAATCAAAGCAGATGACTTGGAACAGTAAAAAGAAAATATATTTCATACACGGTGCCACATCAATAATAAGGTATGTAGCATGATCATTGACGATGGGAGTTGTACAAACGTAACTAGCACTAATCTAGTGGAAAAATTGGGATTAACTATGTTTAAACACCATATGCCATTTATGTTACAGTAGTTGAATGAATGTGGGGAAGTTACGGTGAATAGAAGGGCGTTGATAAATTTTTCAATTAGTAGTTATCAAGATGAAATATTGTGTGGCCTAGTACCTATGCATGCATGTCATATCTTGTTAGGAAGACCATGGCAACACGATAGAAGTGATACATGTAGGTACAACTTTGTCAAATGTGGAAAGTCTATTATACTTGCACCATTAACATCGGCACAATTGTATGAAAACCAAATCAAATTGAAAAATGAAGAAGAAAATAGACGAAAAGAGTTAGAGAAAAAAGAGAGAAAACAATGAGTTGACAAGTAAGAGAGAAAATATGAGGTGCCTAAAAAAGAGAAAGAGAGAGAATAGCAACATAAGAGAAAATAAGAGAGGTCTTCCAAAAGGAGGAAAAAGCTGAGAGCAAATTTCTTTACAAAATGGTGTAAGTTGAAAAGAGCGATAGTGGAGAGACAACAAATGATTTTGTTGGTGTACAAGGAGTCACTCCTCAATTTTGAGGAATCTAACCCACCCCCTAGCTTAGTTATTTCTTTATTGTAAGAATTTGGATATGTGTTCCAGGAGGACATGCCTAGTGGGTTGTCACCCATTCAAGGCATTGAACACCAAATTGACTTCATACCCGACGCAATCATTCCAAATCGACCAGCTTACCGAAGTAATCTCAGGAAAACAAAGGAACTTCAAAGGTAAGTGGAGAAGTTGATGATCAGGGGGTATGTAAGGGAGAGTATGCGTCCATGTGTCGTACCAGTCCTACTTGTGCCAAAGAAGGATAGAACTTAGAGAATGTGCATGGATTGCAGGGCCATCAATAACGTAACGGTAAAATATCAACATCCTATTCCTAGGTTAGATGATATGTTGGACGAATTATTTGGTACATGTATATTTAGCAAAATTGATCTTAAGAGTGGTTACCATCAAATTCGAATGAGGAAATGTGATGAATGGAAAATCGCATTTAAAACTAAATATAGCTTGTATGAATGGTTGGTCATGCCGTTTGGACTCACTAATGCACCGAGCACTTTTATGCGTTTAATGAACCATGTTTTGTATGCATTTATAGGCAAGTTTGTTGTGGTTTACTTTGATGACATTTTAAGGACATCAATGAGCATATTGAACATTTGTGGTGTGTGCTAGTGATTTTAAGAAAAGAACAACTTTTTTCTAACTTTAAAAAGTGCACATTTTGCATAAAAATGTTCTGTTTTTTGGATATGTAGTTAGTGCTAAGGGAATTGAGGTAAATGAAGAGAAAATAAAAGCTATTAAAGAATGGCCAACACCTAAAAGTATAACCAAGGTAAGAAATTTTCATGATTTGGTTAGTTTTTATAGGTGATTTGTATAGGATTTAGCACATTTGCCACACCACTCACTGAAGTTGTTAAAAATAGTGTAGGTTTTAAATGGGGCGATGAAGAAGAGTATGCATTCAACACTATTAAGGATATGTTGTATGAAGCACCGGTTTTATCACTACCTAATTTTGACAAAACTTTCGAGATTGAGTGTGATGTATCAGGTGCCAGATAGGAGGCCGATAGCTTATTTCAGTGAAAAACTAAGTGGAGCAGCACTCAACTATCCCACATATGACAAGTAGTTTTATTCACTTGTTCGAGTTTTGGAGACATGACAACATTACCTATGGCCGAAGAAGTTCATGATTCACACTGATCATGAGTCATTGAAGTATTTGCGGGGTCAAGGTAAGTTGAACAAAATGCATGCTAGATGGATGGAATTTATTGAGAGATTTTTCTATGCCATCCCGTACAAACAAAGTAAGGAAAATGTGGTGACGGATGTGTTATCCTGAAGGTATGTGCTTCTTACTTCTTTAAGTGCGAAGTTGCTTGGTTTTGAGTATATTAAGGGCATGTATGTGAATGATTTAGATTTTTTAGCATATATGAATCATGTAATAAGGGTGCTGTAGACAAATTCTTTAAGAATGAGGGTTATTTGTTTGGGAAAACTTAACTATGTGTTCCTAATTGTTTCATGCGTGAATTGTTGGTTAGAAGAGCACACGGTGGGGGACTAATGGGTCACTTTGGGTTGCAAAGACTTTAGAGATGTTAATGGAACATTTTTATTGGCCTAAAATGAGGATTGATGTAGAACGAACTTGTGTTCGATGCATAACTTGTAAACAGGCTAAGTCTAAGGTTCTACCGCACGGATTGTATACTCATTTACCCGTTCTTAGTGAACTTTGGGTTGATATCTCCATAGATTTTGTTTTAGGTTTACTTAGGACTAAAATGGGTCAAGATTCAATATTTGTAGTGGTCGATAGGTTTTCTAAGATGGCATATTACATTCCATATCATAAAACCGACGATGTCGCTAACATAGCCGATTTGTTCTTTAAAGAAATAGTGTGTTAACACGGGGTCCCTAAGAGTATAGTATTGGATAGATGTGTTAAATTTCTTAGTCACTTTTAGCGGATTTTGCGGGGATAAGTTAGGTATAAAATTGTTGTTTTCTACTATATATCACCCACAAATCGATGGGCAAACTGAAAAAATCAATAGGACTATGATTCAATTGTTGCGCACTGTGGTTAATGAAAATTTGAAAAGTTGAGAACAATGATTACCTTTCGATGAGTTTGCATATAATATGGCTATACATTCTAGTACTTCATGTTCACTGTTTAAAATTGTTTATGATTTTAATAGACTAACACCATTCAATTTAATTCATTTACCTGTAAATAAACGTGGTAGTTTAAATGGAAAAAAGAAGGTCGAGATGGTGAAGTCACTCCATGAGAAGGTGAGATTGCAAATTGAAAATAAAAACAAACATTATGCTTCACTAGCTCACAAGAGCCGGAAGAGCGTTTCATTGAATCCAGTGATTGGGTTTGGGTACATTTGAGAAATGAGCTCTTTCCAAAGCAAAGAAAATCAAAGTTGTAGCCATGGAGAAATGGACCATTTTAAGTTCTCGAGAAAAGCAATGATAACGCATACAAGCTGGATCTTCCAGGTGAGTATAATGTTTCGACTACTTTTAATGTATCTGATCTCTCTCTCTCTCTCTCTCTTTGATATAGGTATAGATTCGAGGACGAATCGTTTTGAAGAGGGAGGGGATGATGTGAGCACGGAGTCGAGTACGTCAAAGTCAAGCTCGGGAAAGGATCCATTGATTATCGAAGGAGGTCCGATGACATGATCGAGAGCAAAGCGGTGAAAGAGGCAATAGAATTGCTGACTCAAGCTACAGTGGACGAAACGCTGAT